>JAGFMK010000070.1:0-98730 GCA_021030975.1 Lichenothelia convexa | reverse complement strand
TTAATAGTATATAGGATTACTAAATTTTGCCGTAATCACTATACGTCCTGATATTTTATATATCTTATTACGCCTTACAGAATTTATAAAGAATCTATCACCTTTACACCTTACTACCACAGATCACGTCATCTTGTACCTCACTAGCTTAAAGAATCTAGCACTGGAGTACACCAGAATTACTTCGTACCCTTTTGTTAAGGACGTCTTTATTGCCTTGTCAGATGCAGCCTTTACTAATAACGTTGATACACGCCACAGCTCTAACGGCTATCTATTCTAATTATATAGAGGCCCTATTAACTGGCGTGCAGCTAAATAGAAGACAGTTACAACTTCTAGCACGGAAGTAGAGCTACTTACCCTCTTATCTATAATAAAAGAAGCTATATAGTGGCGTAGATTCTTTGACGGAATTGAATTCGATACTAAATAGCCTCTTACCATACACTATAACAACGTATAAACCATCCGCCTTCTATAGAAAGAGTCACTAAAGCTCAATACATAATTATATTACGTTAATATATACTAGCACTAGCTACATCAGAAAGTATAGGTAGGGAGGATTAATATTAGGTGGATAAACACACTAGATATGCCTACAGACGGCTTTATAAAGACTCTTCCACGTTAGAGGTATAAAATATTTATAACGCAGCTTAATTTAGTCGATATTACTGCTATAATTGCCGGAACGGCTTCCTCCTCCACCGCTTCGTCTATCACAATAGCCTTTTAAACGAATTTAGCTTTAGTATATATATAGAAGCTGGGGGGGTGTGTCAGGAAACGGGACGAAAGCTATTATTACCTGATTTACTAGTTAGCGAGGTCACGTGCACTGGAAGCCCTATATTCTTCCGCATTTATATTCTATATAGAATAATTTAATTAATTAGACGATTCCTATATACACCTAAATAAGCCTTATTTAGCTGACACAATCACATAGACGTTATAGGCTGGTAGTACTAGGCCGTAGACTCTTACACTTCAATTCTAACACTCTCTTTCTTTATATTTCTATCACAGTACTTTATTTATCCTACTAGCTATCTCTTAGCCTTTTACTACTATATCTACTTCTCCTCTATATCTATTTAAGCTCTTATTTTGACTGAGTTTCTCTCTTTAGTAGAAGTACTGAGACACAGCCAGCCTATTAAGATAATTACGCCAGCTACTATATATTATAGGTAGAAGATGTGTCTTATAGATCGCAATACGATCTAATACAAGAGAATATAGGTGAGGTTAAGGCGTCTATATAGGGTGCTAGTTGCGCTGAAGGCGGGCCCGCCCGTTACGCTTTAAAGGGTCTAATTCGCGGCTTGGGTACGCTAGGTAGGCTAATAAAGACGGAGGCGCGAGATAAAAAGGGTTTAATAGTTAGAAATAGAAGCGTTTGCTCTCAAAATGGCTGCTAGGCACTATTTTCAGTCGTCTAGTCTTTGAGGTAGAAGACCTTCACTATAGTAACCGCCGCATTAATACAGAGAGCTAGACTTAGGAAGATATCCTTAAAGGAGTGTTAATAGAGATTCGGAAATGGGTCAAAGAAATCCACAACTGGGGTTTAGGCGACTATAGTCGGAACTTCGCCTTTCTAGTTAATGCTCGCTTAGCATCAAGCTAACTTATATATCTTATATAGAACGAACTATAAAAATTGACTTTAGGTATAAAGTGCCGCCGAACCTTCTATTAGAAAAGGTCGTATAAGCGTGCTGAAATATACACGTGTAAGCTTTAACTATGCTAATATCTACCACGGCCTCCTACTTATAGTTAGGATTTCCGCCGCGCTGGATGCAATGACCGATATTGGGACTAGCGCGGCGCGCAGTATAAGCAGCACAGCCCTAGGTTATACCACTAATTTATACTTCTAGATAACTTATACCTTACTATTTCTTCATGCTTAACTCGCCATTTCGTCCTATCTAGATTTAAGTTAATAATACGCGCGAACTATATAATAACGGAATCGTTGGAGAGGATTCAACAGATTAGCGCTGATACTAGAGCCCGTCTTGGCGAGGCATAACATGTCGGTTGGCAGTTACTACTTGAACTTACAACTTGTAGCGAACCTAGAAAACCATAAAACTATATATAAGAGGTGCTACTATTACAGCCGAAGACTAAGGAGGACTAAAAGGACTTCTAAGGATTAATATCGCAAGCGATTAATAATAGAGCTAAGGTAAAAGGCGGCTTTCTTATAGATATACCCTCTTTAATAGCTAGATTCATGTGGGAGAAACCAGAGCGGCCCCCGAGTATCCTGTTCCACCGACCCTGAATTGAGCAAAAGCCTAACAAACCCGCGCTTCTTACTACTAAGGACTTGCCTAAACGTACCTTTGACCTTCAAGCTCATATGGCTTCTTAGCCTCACTTTCTAATAAGTATTAATTTAAGCTTGCGTGCGTGGGACACGTTCGATGCTATAGTGGAGGTTATACTATCTCGAGGCGATCTACTCAAATATCTACCTTATACAATAAATTATAACGTAGATAAGCCTAAAGAACGGAGACGTCTTAGACTAAGCAAACAATCTCCAATTTTTTCTCTCAAAGGTAATCTCCTTCTAATAACATTCGAGATCTATTGTGGCATTTACAACCCGGAGGCTTTTATTTCCACAGGTTACTATACTCCTTTTAGTATATATTAAGAAGATAGCAAACTAAGCTCTATTAATTACCTGGTGGTTGGTGCGCGAAAGCTCTAGATCCTTGTCCTAGAATAAGACAGCTCTAATTTTGAGAGGTTTATAAAAGTAAGGAATAGCTCGCAGTTTTCTTGTAGTCAATTCGTCAGACATGATTATTATTTCCTATCTAGGCAGGAGCTTAAGGAAGCTGGAATTGAATACTCCTTGGTTTATTAGCAGTAGCATCAAGCCGTGGTGACGTTCCCCAGAGTATATCATTTTGGTATCAACATAGGTGCAAACATTATAGAGGCCTTAAACTATAATAATAGCTCTGAGCAAACCAGCTATATCTTCTATTCTAAATCTAAAGGCTGTCTGAGAGGTCCGAACTTCATTAACACGAAGGGGCTGGAGCAGAAGTCTACAACATCTTTAAACTTAGGTATTTATTATATATATACTAAAGACTCGTCCACTCTTTATACGCCAATTATTACACGAAATCAGCTAGATAGACCAAGCTACTAGTATATAAATCTAGTCCCCAATATAGAAGCAATATTATATCTTATAATATCTACTCATAAATCTAAACGATGTAGAGAATGCGTGGGTGTTATAGAATATAATACTGCTATACCCACCTAGAACACGCGACCTAAGGCGCCTAATTACTGTATTACTATATCGTTAAACAAACGATATAAGTCGACCTAGAGTAGTTCTCTTAGCAAACGCCCGAGCAAAAGATATAAGTCGACCCAGAAGAGTTCTCCCAGCATACACCCAAGCAAACGTTATATACTACTTATAGAAGCTTAACTCAATATAGATAAGAATCCTACGCCGCTATCTGAGATGCCTTAAGGGGCTAAGCCTCGTGTCGTAATGCTTGAAAAAGTTATTAATACTAATGATATCTTTATAGAGCTCTAAGATATAATACACTTGCATCAGAAATTGTACAGCTATACTACCTTTACTAATTAGGACGGGTTAATATTATCTAGAAGACTCAAGCTTATAGACGATCTATCTAGCAAGATCGCGTACTTTAAGCTACTAAAAAGGTGTTATCTTATAGAACTTTATAAACAAATCTGTGACTTACGACCAGTTATATATAAGCCAATAAAAAAACCGAAAAAGGGTAACCTAGTGCTTAGCGGAGAGTCGGAACGTATTCAGCTACTTATTTCATAAACCTACCTAGATCTTAAACTGAGTCACCTGGTATATAAGTCCTAATTCTGTAAGGTTAAAAGGCTTAAGGAAGAGGGCGGCAGATTGTATAAATTGACATCAAGTTATGGACTTAGTATACTAGCAGTAATACTGTCAACAAGTTGGGCTAATAATAAGGACTTTAAAGAATAGTTTACATGCTAAGGAAGGTAAAATTAGTAATCTATACCGTTGCAGATCTTGTAAAGCACCTGTTCAAAGCAAACACGCAAGTATCCGGTCGGTTTAGTCTCGAGGACTGGGACCTAAAGGAGATCCTTCGACAACCTTGCTGGTCTAAGGAGCTGCTTTCCTTACTAAAACTATTGCTGCTAGATTTAGCCGATAACTGTTTAAGTAATAACGATACAGCTCCTAAGGTAAGCTCTTCTAATATTAATTAGCTGCCTGTGAATAGTACTCTCACGTTAGATAGAGACATGACTCTTACTACAGCTTATAATAAGGGGATATATTAAAACCCTCAAGAGAGAGGTGAATGTATTAAGGCGTAATTATAGGTGATTGAGCTGGGTTAGTAATTACTAAACACTTATAAGTAGTCAATCTTAATTGTAATAAACACTAACGACGTTATACTAGCGGAAGGGATTTATATATTAGGTGGATCTGATTATAATAAGGACAGTAAAGTACCTAATTTTAGGCAGCATCGTCTTAAGAACCACGCCTTCCACTTTAAAGTACGTGCGGAGATAGAGTAATAGTAGAGCTCTGAAGGAATTAATGCGTAGTTGTCCCGGGATTGGGGATGGTACCATATTCAGCAATAGCCTTCCTTAATATTCAGTGCGTTCCCTTTTAGGTATACGTAGTTAGAGCTACAGCTAAGTCCTAGTAATATTAATACCTATCTTCTGGTATAGTAGGCTTAGTATAATATAGAACAACATCCTAGCTCCTAGGAGGGCAGATTTACCCTCTAAGGGGCAAAGCCAACTATAAAAATTAGTCAACATGGCCTTTTGTTGATTTATTATCGTCTCCGCTTATAATATTAGCATGCATAATTAGTCTTCCAGTGGAGTTAATCCGTGAAAATAGTCTTGCTAGGTTATAGAGCTGTTATAGATTTGTGTTACGTTAATTATTAGAAGAATTTTATCCCTACTCCTGTATAGCTAATTTGGTCTTCGGTCACGTTTTGCATAGACGTACTATATATATTGAAGTGGCTCTAACTTAGTGTTGGTCCTGATTATATGCGAAGCGACCAGATGCACAATGTCCTTTCCAATATATAAATCGTCGCTTACTTAAACGATTGAACTTTGCTATTTAAGGATCGTAAAGAGATAATTTTACGGCTTAGTAGTAAGCTAATAGAAACTTACTACCTTTTATATAGCTCGTCATCTGTGGGCTAAATATAGCGATTGGTTTGGCAGGGCGGGCTTTGGTTTTGGTCCTTCTCTTAGTAATAATTTTAAGTTAAAGTACTTCTTTCACATAATGCCGCCTTCAGCGCTTTATATTAAGGATAGTAATATAGAATAGTTTAATAATTGCTTATAAGTAGGCTGCCTGAGTAAAAGCACTAGTGGCGCACAGCTACTGAATACTAATAGTATATTAAATAGCTAGTTATAAGTTTATAAGTCTTCCTTTTTATCTCATATCAAGAAATATTTACTATCTCTAATATTCTAGATTTCCGCCGGAATAGGCATCGGCACACTAACTAGAGCCTTAGTGAATATCTGCAGCTCCGTTTCCTTAGTATCTATATATTTAGCGGCGGCTGTTTCCCGATCTTTAGTAACGTTCACCATTCCTATAGTCGACTAATACCATAGGGCCACCGTGAACGCTTCAATAGTCTCTATATCGGTCAAGAACCTTAAAATATTAAGCGCTATATACATCATTAGTCACTTGAATAGTATTAGGGGCGTGACTACGGCCGCCTAATACAGGAGAGTAGGCGCGCCTCTAAGCGCCTTCTATTATCGGTCAAACCTTGTCCTTATTTATCTCTACCTTAAATAGGAATGTTATTGTCTAGATTCTCTATAGGCAGCTGTCCCCTATAACAACTTCGCAAACCGCTCCCCTCTGGTTCCCTTCCTAAACTAGAGAGATATAATACAATAGAAGCCGGTTCCTATAGCGGATTTCTGGTAAATTAAGCTCCTACTTAGTAGACTCGCTTTACTATATAAATAGTCTAGGTTAGCCTATAGTATTTAAGATAGAATACTTAGGGAAACTTACTTACTTGATAATATTTTACTCTCTCTCACTGTAGCTACCAGCTATTGCTTCAAGTCCTCCAGCATAGGAAGCGGGCGTTAGCGTCAGGCTCCGGCTTCTAGGACTAGTGAGACACTTTGCTATACACATATAGGTACTAGTTGATTATTATAACTTTAGTTCCCTAAGTATTATACATGTATATAAGAAGTTAATTATATCCTCAGATTCCTAATCGCTAGCTTTATTAATTAATTTCTCACACTATTTAGTCCTACTACCTTAACCAGGAAGGCCGTATCCAAACCTCAAGGTAACAACGCTAAAGGACCAGATGTCGACAGCTTTTATATACTTTTTATATAGCATGCTATTTAAGAAACGGTATTATACTATCTTAGAGGCGGTGTAGAGATTCGTCCTACAGATAGTCTCTAGATAAATCCCTTACTTTATAAAACCAAAATCTGCTAGCTTTATCTAAAGAGAGTCTCGGCTTTCGACAAGAATATTTTCCGGCTTTAAGTCTCGATACACGATTCCTAATTTATAGAGGTAGTCTAGTGCTGACAAGCATTGTTGGAGAGTTATCTAGATTTCGTCCATCGAAAATGTTCGCTCACGGTATTGATCCTTAAGATTCCCAAACGTAATATATTCAAGGATCAATTGAGGCTACAGCGATAGGTTCTAGCCTTTAAGCTTTATAATATACTTCTAGGACATGTCAGAAACCCTCCTATAGAAACATGTTCTCAACTAATATACGAGATTTACTTTATAATATTTACTTTGTTTTCCTAGGCCCTCCTATTAAAGTCTCTCTTATTGTAAGGCTCCTTAAAGGTAAGATAATTTCTAGTGCTGACATCCTAGTAAAGCGTGATAACTATAAAAGCTCCTTTACTGAGGGTCTATTACTTGAGTCAGATTGTACTAGTTCTTAGGGTCTATATCTTACTGTTCTCTGCCGTGGGATCTACGCTCTAAAGGCCAAGTCCAGCTATATATAGCTCACTGTTTGTAGTGGTCTGCAACAAAAATCTATTTATATTATAAATATATAGTTCCTAGTATATCTTATATTTAAAGACGACGATTTTAAACTTAAGGTGTTTATAAAGTTAGATGACGACTGCGCGGGTCTCCTGGGGGACTTAGTGGCCGGTAAGGATCTACATAAAGTTGCGGCGCGTATCTCCTCCTTAATAGTTATATTAGACGGCAGTTCTGTATTATAAGCAGTCTCGCAAGACTAGTCAGTATTGGTCGTCGAATATAAGGTAGCAATACTCTTGACCAATCTTGTTCTTTAGGCTCTTCTATTTAGGTAGGAAAATATCGCATGAGTTTAGATTTATACTAAAGGTAAAGCCTTTACAACCTTTTAGTCTGTAGCTAAAGGTTAATTAAAGCCTTAGCTTATATAGGAAGTGTAAAGTATTATCTACTAGACTGTAGTTATCTAGAGGAGCTATTAATTCCCGGCTGTATAGGCCTTCTTCAGCCCTATTCTACACCTATATAGATATTAAGATATTCTAAGTATAATTGATCGTGTTGGTCGCGTTCCTAAAGCCCAGGCTATCACCTATATCGGCATAGGGGAACAGCTAGACGACCAAGTTTAGGTTGTCTATTATTAGAACTATATTTACGTTGAGGGCAAGAGGGGAAGGGCGAACAAGTTATAGTATAAATCCGCGCTTTACTATATCACCTTTATAAGAAGTTAAGAGTCTATAGCAGATCTAACCTGAGAAGTTAAGCCTATAGGGCCAGAATCCCGGCCCCTATATAATAGAGCTTGTATAAGAGAGAAGTCGTTGTCTAATTAGTCTGTTATACCTAGTATAAAACGCGGTGGCCTAATTGGAGCGTCTAATCCGTCCGGACTATTTACTAATAAATACACGCATGACTTGTCTGCTCCCTCCTTTATTAGTAAAACGTCAAGCCTCTAACAACCCTAGTAGTATAAGGTTAGGTAATACTAAGCTATATTAGTATATATATAATACTATAGACCCTAATAAGTAAGCCATCTGTACGTGCGCTCTTCGTGCCCTTTAAGCCTAAGGCTCTAACTACATCGTACTTTATCTCCCTTTATACCCTTCTTTAGAAGACACTAAGCGATAGTATTAGCTGAACCGAAACTGTTTACTCACGATATCGTCGGCTATAGCGACGCAGAACTTGATAGGTACCTTAAAGAAAATAAGAGGTCAGTATAGTCCTTTCCCATCATTTCTTTCCGAGCTCCCTTACTAATAGCCTACTATAGATGCATTAATGTTAAAGACTAGGAGAATCTATCCGACAGATTTATTCTTAGGCTAAGGTTCTACAGTTCCTTTACACACTCTTTATAACTCTATCTAACTTAGTTAGGGATTAGGCACGTCGAATAAGCGAAATAGCTCCCTCTTACCTAGTAGACCTAGATTAAGTAGCTATGCAACTTCTGCAAGTATCTACCGACAAAGGAGTGTCTCCCGCACCGTCGTCGCCTTTATTAATAAGCCTAAACTATATAGATAAGGACGAAAGTTACTAGAGGGATCTATAAGAGCAAGTTGAGTCGTACAATGAACTTGTTAACGATAGTAGTCAGCCTCTACTCTCGCTAAATATTTTTGAGGACGTTGTCAACAATCCCTAAAAGTATCTAGAATATAGCGAGATACTTTCGTTTTAGGGAGAGAGGGAAAGTGGTATAAAGCTTTGTTTCTCTGGATATTAATAGCAATGGGAAAACTTTTACACGCTCCAGCAGTTCGTGAGAGTATATAAGTTTAAGAACGAATAGACACTGGTAATTATTACTAAAAGGCAGGTAATATTTCTTAAGAGAAATAAGCTTCTAGACGGGTCGTATTAGATATATAAACCAATATAGCAGGAATACTATAAGCGCGACAACCTCTCCTTTAATAATTTGACGAAAGACCAATTTAGTTTCCTAGAATATGTTGCGTCACTGAAAACGCGCCTAGCGAAACACGGCTTTAACCGGATGTTTCAACTCAATTAGGATTTAAATTAGCAAGATAAAGTGGTAATATAGACTAAATACCTCAGATATAAGTATTAGTAGTATAACTAGTATATAAAGTACGTTAATCACGACTAGTAATAGCATAATAAAGCTTAGGAGGAGCTCATCGAGTTAAAGGTGCTAAAACCTAAAGATATAGAGGAGTATATCTATAATATTGACTCTATGTTTAAGCGTGTGAGTAAAGAAGTAAGGGTAGAGAGGGCTATTAAATCTGCGGAAGCCGCCGTGATGCTGGTGCGGAAGGCTTTTTTAGATTTTAGACATGCTAGTATCCCTATATAATCCTCGGTAAAGGCTAATTAGAGTATAGTCTAAGCTAGACGCAGCTATAAAGGAGTATAACTCGATTAAGAGACGCAATAATCTTATCTCTAAGTTCATTTAATAGACACGGAATTTTCAGATCGCTAAGCGCGAAGTAAAGCGCCATAGCATTCTTGTACAATAGGTGCTATAGTAAATTCCTATAATTAAGCTTAAGCTAAACCCACCTAATATAGTTATACCGGAAAAGAATTCTAGAGAGGGAGGACTTAATTATAGTCGACCTAGGCAACTGAACGGACTATAGCGTTCTTAAGCCTAGATATATAACTAGGGCGATAATCATTCGGCCTTAGATTAGGTAATATAGATAGTGCCTGCTACTTATAGAGTTAAATGGCGTAACCATGACGTAGTGGACGATAAACCGCCCTCTAAGCGCCTAAAGCACAGTAATAATGACCTAAACCTATCTAGCTAGAAGACACCTGAGGCTACTGGTACAACATGATTAACACTAAGGTAATTAAGTAAGTCTAGGATTACTATAGCTTAGGATGTGAAACAGGGAACCAATTCCACTAGAGAAGAAGTGGTATATATAATAGATAAGCGAAGAAGAGCTGTGAAACCTGGTAATACTTCTGATTTCGGCACCGTGTGGGAAGTAAGCAAAGGCGCTTGCATATAATATACCTAGTACTTAAGAGTCTTTAAATTCGTGTAGTAAAGTGCTAGAATTGCTGAAAGAGACTAATAACTACTTACTACCGTCGCCGTGCCCACTTAAGACGGGTATCGGAGGCCCCTTAAGTTGATATAGATACCTCTATAAAGAGATTTGTAGGCGCGAAAGGTGCAGCGCCTAGCAATAAAGGATAGAGAAAGGAGCTAGCTAAAGTAGCGGCGATATGCGCTATAAGTTAAAGGCCCAGTGCGTATCCTGTAGCATCTAATAGTTTGGTGCTGATTTGAAAGGAATTGGGTGTCGGTTTCTCATAAGCAATTAATTGTCACCTATTCTAAGAGGTAATCCAAGGGCCACGCCTACAACCCGACCACGTCTCCCTTATTAAGGCACATGGTATTAGATAGCTTTTAGGAGATCTTACTGAGTATAAGAGTATCGGTTTCGCTCTTAGGAGGCTAGTAGATTTACTAACTCCAACAGCTTCTGAAGATATATACTCACCGCTTGCCGAAAGGTGACGTTGTCCTTGATGATCCATTCGAGATAGGTACATTTAAATTGTTTGGAACTAAACAGCGCAATAAGTATTAACTCCTTAATAATAGTTGACCTCTATAACTACTCGATTATTGATATTAATAACTTCTCCCACGGTGAACGAACATTATTAACATCAGGATGCTGCCTCTTTATATAAGAAGTAGTATAAGTAGTACAGGTACCCTTATAGATATATAGTTTAATAGCATTAGAAACCTTTATATAGTGATAGATTCTATATACCTATACACGAATACTATTAGAAGACCTTATTAATTTATAACCGTGCTCCCACGTCTAACTAGACTGTAATCTCTTCAAGAATAGAACCTTCTTATAACTAGGAAGACGTGAGAGATCGAGGCCAACACACTCGTTAGTAGAACTAGTAATAGAAGGTGTAGATAAGAGCGGAAGATCCTCGCTGAAGGAGGATGGCTTAATAAAATTATCACAGGCAGTACTTAACGCTAACAATATCACGGATTCAGACATTATAGAAGCAATAGTGAGGTTAGAGACACCTTCTAAAGCTTTAAAGAAGCTAATAATAGTCAATTCTCTAGGCTAATTACTACTAACACCACTAGTACACCTCTAACGCCTCCTCCTTTTCCTTACTAATCAATCCATTCAATCAGACTAGTCCGATTAGATCTCCTTCGATTGATTGATTGGATAGAGAACACCTCGCTAATTGATTGAATCGGACTGATTACTGGACACCCTAGATCAAGTCCAGGCGAGGCAGATCAAGGTTTGCCAGAGATCTTTCCTATTCTTGTCGTTGGTTAGTCCTTTCTAACTCTGAAAGCAATCGTACCTGGTCATTATAGAGGTCTTAAGCCGTTTTAAGCCAGGACGATTTGCTTTAAGCAAGCTTAAATATATAGGTCTCCCGCTGTAAAAATTTAATAAATTTATTAATAAAGTTATAGTTTAAGTGGGAAGGGCTTAAGAAAGCTAGGAGTGCTAATATACCCGTCACACATGAGAGGATTTTAATAACTAGAAGCTTAATTCCTTATACAACGCCTTATTAAGTAGTATCTTTACGTATAAATTTTTTCTCCCTAACAAATTCAGCGATTTACCTAGTGTTAGATTCTTTTTTAACACAAGCTAGATCCTTAATTAACTCATTGATCCTTAAGTGTCCACTTTTTCCCTGCTGCTACTTATCAAATTCCTTTACTAAAGACCGTTGTCTAAGGATTCTTTAAAGTCTAGCGATAGCTGATTTGTCCCCATCGACTATAACAATATCTATAATACGGGGATCTTCTGCTTGCTACTTGATTTCGCCAACTATATCCTTTTCTATATTTTTAAGGAATAAAGAGATTTCGTGGAATCTCTTAGTTAAGATCCTAACTATCTTATTATACTCTATAGTAACAGTCTTAGGAGTATATATAGCGTATTAATTATTCTCTGAAGATAGTTACCTACCTACACAAAGGGAAGCGTGAAGAATATTCTTACAGCCTAGTAAGGATACTAATAGACCCTATATATTTAGGAGAGTTAAGAACCTCTCTTTAATCAGTAAGGTAGCGTGGTTAGGAGGTAATAGAGAGGCATGCTGCGTAGATAGAGCAGGTTCGCGGGCCTCGTGTAGGTTTGCATTATTTTTTAGGCTTTCTAGAAGAGCTAATATAGCTTGAGGATGTTTTTTGGAATTTAAAGGCAGCTTCGAGGATAGCTTTTTCAGCCTTTAGAAAAGTCTACTTAACTTGTCGCTATAGTGCTGAAGTAGTTGCTTAAGATCTTTATCAGAGTATTCTAATAAAGTCTTTAAGGCTGCTAATATAGAGTGATAATTGACTAAGCCTATATTTATTGCGATTAAACTGAGGTAGTGAATAAGAGATGGTGAAATTGTTGTTGCTACACGCTAGTAAGGAGGACCTTCTATCTCAGGTGATTAATTAGCTAATTAAACAATAAATATATATATTTATTATTTAATTAGCTGCGACCTATATAAGTAGTAGGTGCCTTATATAGGCGATACTAGGTACGCCAGCCCGCGCTTCTCTCTTATAAACCTAACCTTTGGTAAGGACGTACAATTACTAGCTTAGGGATCGACTATAGAGCTGCCTGTAGGGCTCTAGAGTAGGTAAGTAAAGAAAATCTGAGCAAGCAAAGCCGCAAGGCAATTAATTCCACATGGTAAAAGTTAATAAAATTAATATAGGACAAATATAGAGTATATATAAAGCCGTGTCTAATATAATAAGGTATAGACAGTAAATTATTTTTAGATAGAAGGCAAATACTATTGCCCCAACTTATTCGTACTTCGTTTGATATTAGACGCTTTAAGCCTCTGATACTATAACGGAGTGTTGCAGTCTAGACTCACAATCCTTATTCAATTATTCACTTACCCGCTCCGAGAACACTTATACTTTTACTATTACTACTTTAACCTTCTGTATAGTTTCCTATTTTACCCTATCTCGAACAATCTTGCTTATAATACTTCACTAAATATCTAAATATACTACTATATACATTGAGCACTTTATAGGATATTAGTACTAGGATCTACAAAGAGAAGTTGTTGTGGTAAAGGTGATACTTAGTATCTTATATACTATAATTATTTAAAGTTCGTGATATATTCGCTGTGTTATCGACTGTATTTAGAATTATATATAGATGTGTTCTTCGCGCATACGGAAGTATTCTAGATATAAGCCAGAGCATTTGTCTGATGATCTATAGGAGGTTAAGAAGGGCGCCAACTCAGTAGCCGGCACTAAACTTACTACGGTTAATTCTTCTATATTAGATAAGAGGTAAGATATCCCTGTATAGACTAGATTAGAAATTAATATTACGTATATAGAGCAGAGATATTTATTGAATATTCCTTCTCTGTGAACAACATCGAAGAAATAGGGAGTGAGTGCTCGAGGTCTTTATATTTATATAAAGTACAAGCACTAGCTGCGCAACTAACTACTCTCGATCTACCCGCGGTTCCCAGTCAGTTTCTTAGATGGTATAAAGTAACTCGAGGTAATTAAGCAGTTAGAGAAGATTAGGAAGCGTAAACGGTCTATTAAAATATTTAGAATATTTTGCTTTTATATATAGCTGTATTTAGATCTTGTAATAGATAAGTCTAAAGATAGTAACTTCGACTTATATATCGGCATTTTGTAACTTCTTATATAAGGTACCAAATCCACCTGAATGTCGGCTAAAGATTATATTCTAGTCAAAGCGTTTATGTGATATAGGCAGCCAATGCCTAAGAGGTCGCCAATTTGCTGTTCCGTGATCTCCGGTGCGGGTGGCATTCAATAATAATATAAACAAGAACCCTTGAGCAGATATTCTACATAAAGCGGCGTCTATAATATCTATATAGTTATTCACCTACCACTAGCTATATTAAAGCTCAGTCTTCTATAAACAGATATAGAGCAAAGTTCCCAATTATTCTCACGTACATAAACGTGAACTAAGCTATAAACTTAAGCAGTAAATACTCGTAATAGAAATAAATGTATTATTGGACGGTGAACTGCCCTCTAAGAGACCTAAGGACATCCTGCAGACAAGAAAGCGGACCTTTACAGATAGTATAAGTTAAACTATTACTACTTTTAAATATATAACTAACTATAATGCTAAAGGCATATAATATATATAAAGAGAAAAGGATGAAATATGATAGAGAACACCTTTACAATTACCATAAAAAAAGAGAGATAGATTATATATATAGCCACCTATTAGTGAAGTAGCAAACAGCTAAAGTAGCAACCGAGTATAAAGTAGAACTGGTAGAAGAGTCCAGGCAAGCAAGACAGGAAAGAGAATACCGAGCCCGACAGGAAGTCAAACAGCAAGCGCCCTACTAGAGTATAACCTTATTGAGACAAATTTTAGAAGAAGTGCTCGCGCTAAGGAGCAAAAATAGTCGCGTGGAGAATAAGATCGAGGCGCTAAGAAATGAGACTCGTCAATTACAATCTGCTATTTTCTAATAAACTCTAAATCTCTTAAAGACACTAAGTGGGATTTTGTACACTTCTAATATATTAAAATACTGCGTAGTAGACGAATAGAAGCGCGGCTAGAGAAATTACTTAACTGTTAGAAAGACTTTCTAAGCTCTCTTAGGGTTTTGCAGAACTGGTATAAATAACAATCCTGCTGGAGAAGACGGTGATCCACAGCTCTCCTTTATAGCTTTAAAATATAAAATAAAAGGTGGGGCAATATAACTGAAACCGACCTATCTACTTCCCTATAAGCTCTGAGGCAAATTTATATCGTCCTCCTATATACTTCTATATAGGCTATTTTATTATAGGTTTAAGATCTAAGTCCTTGCTGGACTATAGGAATATTAGGATGTTAACCTTAGATTTATATCTAAATATAGAAGCTGGTTATATCTGGATTCCGTCACTCTGCTTTCAATATAAGCTGGATATAACACCTCCCCTTCCTAAATATAAAGGAACTGAGATAATAGGTTGTAGCTACTAGAGAGCACATCCCTTATTTCTTAGGACTACTTACCTAGAAGCTTGTTCACCTACTATTTCAGATTATTCTTCCTCTACTTTAAAGGGGACCTTATCCTCTTCCTTAGTACCTCCTTTAGCTCTTGGTATATAGCAATTACCGCTAGTTAGTGTTAACTTATTTAATGTGGATAATTTTAAGGAGTCTCCCTCTTTATTAAAATTAGGAGCCACATAGTATATAGTCGGAAGGGTATAAAAAGATTAATTAGTATATAACTACTGAGTTAATTATCTAAATCTATTTTAAGGTTGGGTTAAATCGCTGTGATCCTACCACGGCCCGCTAGTAGTCGTCCCTATAATGTAGGATCAAACGTTATAATTTAAGATTGTTAAGTAGATGAAAGTTCTTGCTTAGTAACTCGATTTAAGCTATGTATAGATATCTGACTTCAATATTGTGTAGTACAGTCTAGGAAACCTTTATATCTATAGGTTTTCTATCGGATGTAAATATAGCTATAAGTCTTTTCTATATGCTGTTTACAAGAGCACTAGGTACCTTAGATTTCTTTAGACTTTCTATAAGTCTAAAACTCGTAAACACTACTATCAGCCATCTAACTCTAAAAACCTATTAAATTATCTATAATGCTACATAATTCGTTTTTTGTACTTATAAGTACGACGGTAAAAATATATTCTTAATCTAAGGTCTTAGGACATCTTGATAATAGAGCCGGAAGGCTCTCTTTCCCCGTTATTAGGACTCTAATAATAGAAGAATATACTCTATAATTTTAAACTATACTAATTGTTCTGGTCGTAACGTCCTACAGTATTTAGGTCCTATACTTATCCTACCACGATATTTTAAAATCTTTTTAGAGCTTTCTAGGTATAAATATTAATTTAACTCGATGAGTCGAATTTGACCGCAGTCTAGCCACCCTCTAGCTCAGTTTTAGGCGGCCGTAATATTTATCTGCTTATAATAAAGAAGGGCCTCTAGCTAAGGGTCGTATTCCCTATTGTATTCATTATAATGAAGTAGCCTTTAAGGCAATCCCAGCACTATTAAAGATAATTCTATAAAAAAGTTCGCTATATATTACCCTGACATAGAATAATTAGGTAATAGAAAATATAATATAAAACTAGATAAAGTATAAATATAGCTGTAGAGCTGCCTAGAGAGGTAATATTATAGAGATATAATGCTCCGACCTTGGCGTGTTTGAAGCAAGCAAATGCATGGAAGACACAGCAGATAATAAGTACTTATTTATACTTACACCTATATAATTAAACTTAAAAGGCAGATTGAGTACTCAGGCTGTTATAGATATTTAAACCAAGTCTACCTCACTAAAGTAATAGATATTAGGTGACTAAGGCCCTTATTACTCTCTCTAATAACTGACCTTTCTACTAAGGGTAAGCTTAATATAATATATAAATTCTGGCGCTAGGCCATGGATTTTGACGTGATCTTTCCAAAATTGGAGATCTTCATTAGATACTATTATTCTACTACTAGTAAGATAGCAAACAACGTACGTGATAAGGTTATCTCTATATTTAATTATTCTCGAGCATGAAGGTAATAGGTATATTTAGTCCGCAACTATATATATAGTATCCTTATAGCAAGTTAGGTGTTCCCGTCGAGTAAATATATTACTATAATATTAACAAGCAAACAGCGTTGGGTGGTCCTTTATATACAGCGCTATAAGATAAGCTAGTTTATTAAGATAGAGTTAGGCCTCGTTCTAGATAGAATATATACCTTAATATTACTTACCTGCGGAGACGACCCGGCCTCTCCTCCTTGCTCAACTAATCTCCGCTCTTTAATCTAAGCTAGAAGATGGAAGTATCATTTGCGGGACTATATCGTCGACATCGTCGCTCTCCTCTACTTTATTGTATAAATTCTCCTCAATATCGATAATAATATCTCGAGACTTGCCGACTGGACTTATATATAGCACCCAACGCTCGTTTTCGAGTGTTTCCGTATTATTTAGAGTTTCTAGGTTTGCGATGGCCCCTAAGAAGCTAGGACTAGAACTCTAAAGCTAAAGGTTATTATATGTACTATCTCTATTAATATTATTAATAAGGAACTCGCTGTGGACTTTGGCTCCACCAACGTGGCTATTAATATCTATATCAGCCGCTTTAGTTGTGAAATCGCAGTACTCCTCGAAGGTGCTATATAACGGCGATGATATCTTAGTTAAAGAGCCTTATAATTCTATATATAAATAAAAGGAACTGTAAACAATTGCACGGACTATTATGTTGGTACTAAAGTTGATAAACTAATGAAGGGTGGCAGATTCGTCTATGATTATACATCGGTAGAATTTGCTCTAAGTAAGATTTCTGAATTTATATCTGTTATAAAATAATATAAAGTCGGTAGCGTGTAATCATATATGTGTTCGGCTATTATATAGCATTGATATCTACGAGCCCAGCCCTAACGCGACGATACCCTAAGCTAAACAGCGTAAGGCGGCTTGTGTATATTTATTAGTATTAGCAATATTTCTAACAACCTGGCAGTAGGACGAGGCTAGTAAGTGGGGACCAGATATATATCTTAGTGATTAAGCTAGTATAGGAAGCTCTAGATAATACTCCTATATAATATACTTCTTAATGCTGAGCTTAAATATTATATATCTATATTTAAATATAGATTTTAAGTTAGGAGTTAGGGAATAGTTGTTGTGATGTAATTATAGGCGCAGGAATTTTAAGACGACTAGCCCGCTGAAGTAATATGCAATAAAGGGTTAGGGGGCGGAATAGGTATTCCTTAGTAGATGACTATATTAGCAACAAGAAAATAGCAAGGCATAGCAAGGCGAGGCGAGGCAGACGTTAGGATATATACCTTTCTCTCACGCTTTAAAGCTAGGAGGAACTAATCTACTACCGTAGAAACCTTCTAGCAAATTGCATCCTGCCCAAACCACCTAGATTTATATCTATATTATATAATTTATATAGTTAGAATAATAGACAGCATATATGCTTCTCTTTAAGCTAGTTGATATATCGTGGCCGCTCCTTTTCTATCTAAGCCGATATTCTTACACTATATATTATCTAGGTAGGCGCCAATGCCGTGGATAGCAACAATGCTATGATATAACCTTTAGCGGCAGCTCAATAGTGCCGAGGTATAGGGTTCTACTCGATTATAATAGTAGGAGTGCTTACTGATTTATTATTTGCGGATAGTTTGTACAGCAATTCTAGCCCTATATTATTCTTAGTTATAGCTCGAACTATTACTGGCAATTTAGCGCCTGAAAACTACTATAAGCGATTAGTTGTGGTTACTATACTGGTAATTTAGTCGTGACTTTGGTTTAAATTAATAAAGTTTAGAATAGTAAGTTATACTTTAATAATACTATAATGCTAGACAGTTACTATAGAGCTACTATAAAAGTAAGGCTGAGGCTTAGATATTCTAGGTAAAGTAATTTACTTTAGCTATTCCTCAGCTGTGCTAATATACTTAGCCTTATATAGGGGAATTTGGCTGCCCTCCGACTATAGTATCGCTAAGCACCTGTGAATAAGTCGTGGGGCCAAATTAACTAGAGAATACGTCTAAGTTTACACGTATACCTTAATACTAGTAGCCACGCAACATAGTATTAAATTAACTTCTCTATACTATACCCCTATATACCTGTCTATATATAATTTTACTTCTTTAATTCTATACTATGCTAAATTCTGCTGCCTTAGAATTTAAAGTATTTTTAGGCAGCTGAATGAGGGAGTCCCGGGCTGATTTGGCCCCCTAATTAATTTACGGGTGCCGCCGCGTCTTTGGGTTATATTAACTTAAGTATAGCGCAATATTAACCCGCTGTATTAATAGAGGGTTAAGGGAGATTATTGCCTACACCTATTGTGGATCCACGACCGTATATTATTAAGCTACTTTCTAAGATGTCTTTATCATATGCGTTTAGTGAGTAGTTCCTCCTTAGTAGCTTGTCTCTATTCACCGGTCGTCAAGATGAAATATAGAAGGTAGCGATAGAATACTTACGTATATACCGTTATCTAATCTAGCACGAGTCAGACTTTGTTATTACTCGGTAAGAATCACCTTTACCTTATTCCTAGGAATATAAGCTAGATAGTTCTATAGGTTTATCTCGGAAGTTGCTCACATCTAGGACAGCAATATATTTAGTAGGTACGCTTTAGTAAGCTGAGACTTTCGCGGCTCACTCTCTACGCGCCGCTCTTCCTCTATAAATTCAACTATAGACACGTTCTAGGGCCAAATAGGGATTACTTTACCAGACTATATAGACTAATCCTCTTCATCTTTGCTATAGTATTAACTATCTTAAACTCGATGCAAGTCGTATTGTTAAACTTATTAGTATATTAATCGTTGTACTAATCAGTAATACGGTCGTAGTACACTTTAGCCTTATTACCTATAATATGTACTAGGGTGATAGGTAAAAAGAAAGTAACGTAGCTATAGCGGTTGTAGTTTCACAACCTGATCAGGCTTATAAGGCGGGAAGGCGGAGGTAATATAGGTCGACCAGTATTAGAGATAGTGACTTAGGCACTAGAGGATATAGAGGATTATATATATAGAGGCAGGGCGCGGCTTGAGGATTAACTATATAGTAGAGGTATTAGTTAATATAGTAAACATGTAAAGATATATTCGAACTTAATAAATGACTATAAGAATAAATCGACCTTGTGTAAGCTAACTCTAGTGGATGATGGACGCGACTAAGAGACGGTAGTAGGCTGCTAAAGAGAGAGGGTATATAGGCTATAAGGTAATAGGCTATAAGATAACGGGCCGTAAGGTAACAGGTCGTAAGAGGCTTAGTCTCAGTTGAATATTAGCGCCCTAAAGCAAGGATTTATATAAGAGTTAGTCTTAGTTAGATCCTAACTATATTCTAATATTACGCATTAGAAGAAACGTAGCTGGTAATAGGAGTAGGGATTAAGGAGCACTTACAGTTGAAGACTATTATTTTAATAAGAGGAAAGTAAAGGAGTAGTTGAGTGTATTAATATATAGGCGGTGAGGGATTATCGGTTAAGGTATATAACCTACTAAGTAAATTGACGTATAAGATATTGCGGCAAGATATGGTAGTAGGGAGACTCCTTATAAGATAGGTTGAACAGCTCTTCCGGCCTGCCTTATATACGGCTCTGCCAGCGACTCTATTTACCCTATTTAATAACTACCCCTATAATAATATCTGTATCTATATCGCTAATAGCCTAATATAGGCTTATAAGAACTAGGAAATGCTTTAATAGCTTAAGAAGGCTATAAAGGGCACTCGCCAGCAAAAATAACCCTAAACCTAACGATTAAGAACTCCTTCCTTCACCTCACGTCTTTACTAATATTTTCGCCAAACTGACGGAGCTCTTATAGGTATATTCTCTGCCGAACCTATCCGTGACTTGACTCTAACCCTTCAAAGGTCTCGATCCTAGACCTAGTAGATATCCTAGCACGTCGGCTATATAATAGTAGACACACCTAATTTGACAAATATATCTATTAATAACACCAGCTGAGACCTCTTACTTATTTTCGTGCTACACTAGGACACTAGGAACCTAACCAGGACTCTTAGATTATACTAGAAGTGTCCCTATTATATCTGACCTGAAATTGATATAAGCTTCACATATTAAGCCTATAAGAGATTTAGTTTATACTGGTATTCCCTTATCTATATCTCTTACTTATTAAAGCCGCTGTGCTGCATCCTGGAATTCTACGCAACCTTATTTTCCTCTACTAGACCGAGTGAGCTTCTATATACTTATGCTATCCTCTTAGGCGTGGTTAGACTCCAATCAAGTTTTCTTCTTATCCTCAACTAAGACTATAATTACCTCTAAAGTCTTATTTAGATCCTTTATAGACTTATATAGTTTAGTACCCCTATAGCTAAAGTTAATTAGCCGTAGACGCTGACCGGACTGCTAGAGTCACAACGGGACGAAAGGAAAATTGCTTACTAGATCCTTAAAACTGTTGCCTTGTTTCCATGCTATATATTACTATTAGCGGGCTTTTACTCTGAGAGAGTGTCGCCATTCTCACTTTTTTTACAGCATTAGCCTTAATCTTATTAATAGTAGTAAGCACTTTTATGATATCTTTACCAGAATTCTAGGCTTTAATATCTAATAAAGTAGCTCCTAAGCGCTTGAGGGTATTCTTAGTAGTAGAGGTGCTGAAAGCGTGAGAAGCGGCGGAAGACATTTTGCAAGTAGCTGGAATATATTATAACTGACTTATAGATAGATAATAGTACCTAACAGACGGGCGAGTATTTAATATTAGTCTAGAGTGAGGAAGTCTTGCTTACTAGTGAAGGAGAGTAAATTAGATAACTATAATAAGATGGGTCTTAAATAATATATATATATTAAAACAATCTATAAGGCGCTGAAGGCGGCGTATATCCGATTCTATTATAAAACCTTTTATATTTTAAAAAGTTATGCTGTATCTAGAATAAGAGGATGACCGCGGGGGAATCTTCCGCACACTATCGTTCTATCTGCCGCTCTACTCACTCGGCTTCTTACTTATAACCTTACTACTATACTATATATTAGTAGTAATAACTAACTTAGTAGAGAACTTACCAGACAGATGATTTGCGTATCACATTTAATAACAATAACAATATAGTATTTAAGGTTATATAATATAGGCTCAAATTAATAAAACTAGATATACATATCTAGATAAACGTAGAGGAATATATAGTAATATACTACCCGCTAAGAATAATAACCAATATGCGAAGCCCTTTCGTCTAATAATATTACCCCCTAGATAAACTAGATTATAGTACTCGCTGTGACTCCTATAAAGAGGCTTAAATAGAATAATATACGAAATGTACATGGGTGTAAGATATACCTTAGACGCCAACTTACTTCGATACCGGGGGGTAAACTCCTGTTAGGTTAGCTGGCGCCCCACCAAATTTTTGGCGGTCTAAACAGGAATTAACCCCCCGGTAGCGAAGTATAATTAGACCTGGTATTTCCTGGTCTTGTTCGAGGAAGCGCCTTGCTTGTCCTAGTATTATTAATAAACCAACTGAATTCTAAGACTGGATTGGATCGATTGGAAATAAATAATCTAATCTATCCTGAATTTAAGTACAATTAATCTAATAAGAGAGAAGCTGATATTAACAGTTTATTAGGATAATTAGAGTAGTAAGGGCTACTCTTCTTCAGCTTAGTCTCTTACCTAGGTAGATACCTATAGCTTGACCCTCTATGGTATTAGTAATTAGCTATAATATATTATATTATATAAGCTGAGTGACTCGACTTGCTTAGTAAGGGAGGCTTTTATAAGTTATACACTAAAGGTTTTCGTGTGGCTCCGCCGCGCTCTCTATATTGCCCAATAATCCAGCCCTTGTTAATCAACCAATTTCAATTTCTCGGCCAATTGATCTAATTAAGGGTTAAAACATCTAATATTAGTTGGTTAAAACACTATAGTATGAAGTTATTCTTATTATATAACTCTAAGTAGGAAGCTGTGGATTGATCCATTACTAGCCTCGTCCAAAACCACCTCTATATTAAAAGAGTTATGTACGCCGCACGACCGCAGCGGTGTTTAATAACTTATATACAATATATTCTCTTACTAGTCTAATCCAACATCTATATAGAATATTAGCTTCTACTTAGGGGACATTTAATCACACCGCAAAGGTCTATAAAGAGTTTAGATTGGCTTGCAACTATAAGCACGTCGTCGCATTTTGAAAGGATAGATACCTCTTACCTTATCGAAGAAGAAACGGTGAGCGGCTACAACCCTAAGTATTACTATCTCATCAAGCTAGGGGAGGTTCTACATGAACGCTATAAAACTATTAGTAAGCTTAGATTTAGATTAGTATCGACTATCTAGCTGTGCCGAGATCTTTAGAAATAGCATGACTATATCACGCTTAAGGTCTATATTAATAGTTCTAAATATCACTAAGAACTTCCCATCTACGAGGAAATCAACAATCTATAGACAACTTATAAAGGCTAAAAGTATATACGCAAGATGCACGACTCTTTTGAACTTTAGGGACTATATAGAATACACATCTATCTTATTTACTAGCTACTTAGTATTAGTCTTAGCGAGCTTAAGGAGTTAACTCCGGATAGACTATTCAGCTTAGAACTTATATAATAGACGCTGCGATACATCTTGACTGGCCTCTAGTTTTTACACAAGGAAGTCTGAGTTATACACACTGGTAAGTTGTTCTAAAGTTATTAGCTTTAGTATTGGTAACTCCTACTCACACTAGAGACTTAAGATCTTCAGCCTTTAAATATGCTACTTAGGATCTATAATAACTCTGTCTTAGCTAAATTCAAATAATATAAGATTGAGAATCTATACCCGCGAAAGGAGCTTAATAACCACACTATCTATCTGTTGCGGCCAATGCCGCTAATAAAAGGGGAGCCGTCTATAACCGATCTTAGTGAAGCAAGGTTCGGGGACTCTAAACATACAGATCGGATTATACCTAATATTTACCGCGCACTAGAGATCATACTTGGCCTCCCTTAGAGCTATCTAGTCAATATATAGAGATTCGTAATAGTAGTAAGTCTCTTGATCTGAAATATAATGAGTTTATTTATTACTTATAGTTTAATGCTATCCGGCTGAGTTAGGGCTAATAAAGGTTATATATATAACAGCTCTAGGATATATTCCAGCCGAAA
The DNA here is from genome assembly GCA_021030975.1 of Lichenothelia convexa. Lineage (NCBI taxonomy): Eukaryota > Fungi > Ascomycota > Dothideomycetes > Lichenotheliales > Lichenotheliaceae > Lichenothelia > Lichenothelia convexa. The sequence continues at coordinate 74,737 of JAGFMK010000070.1, read as the reverse complement.
CGTCTGTTCTGCCCCCAAGATTTGGAAGGTCGATACTCCAAGGCCCATTATCTTACAGAGATGATATCTATTATAGGCCCGCCTCCTTTAGATTTCTTACAGTAGTATAGTAAAAAAGCCGACTAATATTAGGAGAAGAATAGTTAGTGCTATAAGATTAATATCGCTATTCTTAGATGAGAGCTATACCCTTCTAACGCTGCAAAGCAGGCACTTAGAAAAACTTGGCACTAATTCCGGATACAAGCTTAGAGCGTATAGATTAGAAACTAGAAGGCGAGGAGAAGCCAAAATTTATTACCTTTATAAGGAAAATGTTGTAATAGAATCCTGAAGACCGGCAAGATAGCAAAGGTGTCTATTAGGATAAGTAGTTACTGGCTGACTTGATAGAAAGCGGAGAGGTTAGTAAAGAAAACTGAGCCGTGAACATCTATAGGCAGACTTACACGCCTTATAATAGGTGCTAGCTCGCCGCCTATATAGGCCCTTTTATTAGCTTAAGCTGCTTATACTATTACTTAGCAGCTGTATAAATAATGACGCTTATAATTAAGCCTATTATAGCTTAGAATGCGATTAATATATTAGCGAGTTTGACACTAGAGGCGAAGCTTCTCAAGGTTCTATCTCTAATTATAATCTAGGCTGCTTATAGAAGGCCTTTATTCAGGACCTTAATTACTATAGTAATATAGGTATAGCTGTTAGTAGTAATAAGTAGTAAGGATGAGATATTAGCAATCTAGAATTGGGACAGCGTACTATAAAGGGTGGGTAAGAGAAATGCGGCAAAGTTAAAGAGAAGTGCACCGACATATCTAGTCAATGTCTACTCTAGCAACTCCGGTTAAGACGTTATTATTTGCATGTTATACCTGTTACAATGCAAATTTTAGCGCTTTAGGGGTGCTATAGTTCTAGAATATCTATTATGTATATTATCTATAGTATTATACTTATTCCTAATACTCTTGTATCTCTCGATAGAGTAGTCTTTTAGCGACATTTTATAACTTGTATTAGGAAACGGGACAAAAGCAGTTATCACCTAATTTACTAGTTAGCTAGGTTATATATACTAGAAGCCCTATATTCTTATTATAGGCGTGGACGAGTAATTAATTGCTTGTTCTATCTACTCTATAAGAGGGTGTTTCTATATAGAATCACGATATATGTGCTCAGGAGTACCCGATTGGTTAGAGAGCGTGCAACTGCTGCTATACTCCCAACACACCCCCTAGTTACATGCCTAATTAGGCTCTATCCTGACTTCTTACCTTAGTCAGTAAAAGAAGGAGTTATATCATGCAATTCTCCTATACTAACCATACCTAGAAGGTGTATAAATCTCTTAAACTTGACCTTATCTAGCGCCTTTATAAGTCTGTCTACTAGTGTGCTGTTTATATGCAAGTAATCCACCTTGATTCTACCTCTTTTAACCTGTTCTTATATCTAGTAGAAACGTACTTCCACATGCTTTACTCCTTTAGTAATAGTCGCTATACTATTTGCCTAGGTGATTACCGTGTGGTTATTGTTGTATATATAGGGCGGGAGGGTGAGGTATTCGTTATTAACGCTGTTTAACTGATTAACCAGGCTGACGGCTTCTTTAGATACTTTATAGATTGTAATATATTCTATATATATAGTGAATATAGCTGTAATTATCTAGTATATAAATCTCTAAGAGATTACAGCGCTATTAATCGTTACTAGCCAGCCTTTAGTAGAATAACGTTTGATAGGATTATTAGTATACACTACGTCTGTATATATTAGCAGTTCTAGTGGTTCTACACCCCCTAGTTAAATACCTAGGGTCTTTATAGATAGAATATATTGCAGCACTCGCTCAGCAGTATATAAATACTACTTCGTCAGTTTATATATATATCTAGCGAGTTGATTCGTTATAAACGAGATGTCAATATATATACGTGTTGCTAGCTAGTTAAGGCTGCCCACGATGCTTCTATAGCGGTCCTTATTAGCAATAACTTCTTCTTTAGATCATGACGTTAGGTTTATTATTAGAAAGAGTAGAAAATTAACTATACTATTAATGTTGAAATCTTTCGTAATCTTCTCGATATAGGCTATTTGTGTGATTATCAACGTTCTTGCCTGTCTGTTCCTAATGATCTTTATGCCTAGATACCAGTGTACTAGACCAAGATCGTTAATAGTGTACTTTTTTGCTAGGAGACGTTTTATATTATTCACTTCATTAACTATAGGATGAATTAATAGGACGTCGTCAATATATAAGATAATAATACTATCGTTCGAAACGAATACATAGTTATCTATAGGCAATACTATATAGCCGTTCTTCTTTAGGTATAATAAAATCTCTTAATACTAGAGTATAGGTAATTATTTAAGGCTGTATAATCCATGTAGTAATCGGCATCTTACTATATTACTTCCTTATTTAAATCTAGGCGGCTGTGTGATATAAATGTCCTCATCTATCTTACTATTTAAGAATATAGCGATAAAGTCAACCTACTTATATTCCCAGTCGTTTTAGGCGACTAGATATAGTAAGAGACGGCATGTTATTGCACCCACAACCGGTGTATAATTATTAGCGTCTAATATAACTTCTTTATTGCCTTGTACAACATATCTTGCTTTGTACTTAGTAATGGTGCTATTAGTACTTATTTTAATCTTGTAAATCTAGTATGCTGGTAGTACTTTTGCGTCAGCAGGAGGTTCTTCTACTACCCACGTCTTCTTCTTAATAAGATCATCGTACTAATCCTATATAGCCTTCAGCTAGTATTCCTTTATTAGGGACAAAACAGCTTCTTTATACGATCTTAGCGTTGGTATTTTAGATATTACCAGCGCCGTAAAGAAGGCGTAATTGGCACGGTCTTAGGACTCGTCGCTATACTTGACTAGAGGCCGTCCTGCAGTAGATTGTGACGAGTGCCTTATAGGTACCGTTAAGGATGATTAATTCTAATTCCTTCTATAGCGTTATATAATATTACTAAGTAGGTATTCTTATTTATACTAATCGTTTAGAGTAGGTGTCGATTCTGGTATAGGCATCTATAGCGACGTTTCTATACTGCTGACCGTCTCTGCTAAGGCCTTGTGATAACCTTCGTTGTTTCCTTCTAAATAAGTTGATCTCAGCTGTTTTTAATAATCCTATTTAGGTAGCTACTTAGGAGGCTATTTAGGAGGTTTTTACTGCTGTTAGGGTGTTATAGAAGCGTTATTCTATTATAGATTCGATAAGGCCGTGATAGCAGTAATTCTATCGATATAGGTGACTTATTTAGGCAATTCAAACTCTGTAATAGGTAGCTAATCGTCTGCTGCTTTGCCAGCCTTATAGAACGTTGCGTCTCACATGCGTAGCACTCGTTATTTATTAGGTAACTATATATAGAAGATATAGCTATTATCTCCTTCCCAGCCAATGAGAATTGCCTTCTTAGCACGCGGTTTAAACTTATACTCTTATCTTAGTTTATAAATATATATATAGGCTGTACAGCTCTATAGTTATAAGAAGGAGATCTTTAGAATAAGGTTATTATATTTAACGTCGTGCTCGCCTTCCTAGAGACATTAGAGTGGCGATTTATCTATATTAACTATACATATGCGATTTAAAATATATACTACTACTATAGCTGTATAAGGCTAAAAGGTGGTTAGTAAATCAGCGTCTTCTTGTAACGTTCTAGCTATATTAATAACAACTTAATTAGATGACTTGGTAATACTATTCTATTCAGGCGAGTAGGGTGTGGAGAGTTCGTACTTAATACCCACGTCCTTACAGTATATTTTAATAACTCTTTTACCTAACTCTATACTATTATCTATTCTAATTATATTGATCTTAATTCCTCTCTAGAGCACGTTCGTAACGAACTGATAGAATACCTATCCTATTTTACCCTTCGTTCGTAGCGGTATAAACCATCTAAAATATATATAATCGTCCGTTAAGATGACGCTATATTTGAATCCTCTAAGACCTTCTTCTACCGGCCTAAAGAGGTCTATATAGAGTGTTATAAACGGCTGTGTTGCTCGTCTTTGTGGCTCTCTTAATAGCTATCTTTTTAACTTGCTGATACGACAAGGTTCACAGTAATATAGTTTATATTTTAGTATATAAATACCGTTTGATTATAGTGTATATCTAACCGCTTTATTACTAATATAACTAAGGCGTCTATACTACATGTAGAAGTTATTAGTAATAAAGCTAATAAAGGCTATTGCCGTTGTTTTAACGCCTTTAAGGATATTGATATATGCTGCGTCTGCTAGGCAGTGTGCGAATATTTTATCTGTTACTATATCTCTAAGGGTGTCGTCTTTCGTACATAGCTAGAGGCTATTATTATCTTTTATCTTCTTTATACTAATTAGATTAATTGTGGAACTAGGGCCATAGTACACTCCTGTTAGGCAGAGCGTTCTATTACCTATACAGACGTTTACGTCACTAATTATAGTATATATAAGTACTCCTTAAACACCTATAATCTCTTTAATAATTAGTATTGCTTTTAGGGACGTAAATAGCGACTTGTTAGTATAGATATAATTAGAAGTATATAAGTCCACTCTCTACAGCTGTACTAGGTTAATATTATTATCTTTAGTTATAACAGCGGCGCTATTGAAGCTCTAAAGTCTATCGAAGTTAATAGGCTAATAGGGCTAATTCTTATCGTTAGTGTTTAACGCTGCTACTATAATACTTATTACTAATAAGGACTGCTTATTCTAGTTATTAAACCATCGCTGAAATCCTTTAGGTGCCTTATTAGGGTGTTTATACTAGTAGTTAGCGATCCTATAGCCTGTTCTCTTGCAGTGCGCATAGGTAATATTTCTGTCCCTACTATTATTACTTCTATCTTTATTATCCTTGTTTTCTCCCTTATAGTCGGGTGAGCAATCTCTATTCTCTCTGCGGTTATTGTTCTTCTTCTTCTAATTATCCTTTTTATTTATAATAAAGGTAGGGGTTATTAGCTGTTCTATAGTTACTATAAAGGTATATAGCTATTTAATCACTATATATATTGTAATAGAATCTCCGGTGGTGATTCTTATTATTATTATCTATTACTATATACTGTAGGAACCTTCTAGACCTCTTATAAAGTTATAGATCAGCGTATCTTTGTACCTAGGAATAACGTTCTAAATATCGTCTACTAACTATATATAGAATAATAGGTAGTTCTTAAGGGATAGAAATTATAATAACCGTGTTGTGTGTGCCTTCTATAGCAGTACTTACTTTTATAACTATAGATTTATAGCTGGCTTAAGGCGATAGTATACCTTATATACTATCTTAGCGGTATTTCTTACTTCTTTAGTATCTAGAGGTAGGTATATACTACCGTTAATTATTATAATTAGGAAGCCTTAAATAATAATATTATCACGTGCCTATTCTACGCTATATATCTCTGGTACTTTAGTAAGATAGTCTCTTAGACCTCGTATGTTAAGACACGCTTTTATTATTCTATCCTATATCTTAAACGTGGTGTTATTAGTAAGCCTTATAACCGCGCTAGCAGCCTATACTAGCGGGTCTATTATAGCCTTATACTCGGCCATTTTTAGATTCTTAAGGGTGTTTCTTATTGCTTAGTACAGCAATTAGTTTTATAAAGTATATAAGGGCTTATAACATGTTGTGGGCATGGACGAGTAATTGATTGCTTGTTCTATCTACTCTATAAGAGGGTGTTTCTATATAGAATCACGATGTGTGTGCTCGGGAGCACCCGATTGGTCAGAGAGCGTGCAACTGCTGCTATACTCCCAACAGTTCTTCCGCACTCATATTCTAGATAGAACAATTCAATCAATCAGACGATTCCTCGTGTGCACCCAAATAAGCCTCATTTGGCTGACAGATATTCATCAGCATCGACCTTGAAGCTTACGAATTCTCCGCTGATTGTCAACCAGGTATGGCCCCTTGCTGATTGAGTCTGAATTGTATATGGGGACCAGTTTCCTCATGGTTTATCCGACGAACCCCAGGTGCAGCCCTTGTCTATTAGGATTCGCGGGGCATTAACAGAGTAGCTGTACCCAGAAAGCAATCGGCGTTGGAAGACACGCAGTTTCCCCGACCCGCGGCTTGTCCCCACATCTTGTTCCCTCTTTGTATTATTACGTTCGGACGTTTATAGTGCTACGTTTCCACTTGCTAATGGACGATGCTTCAACTCCGTATTGGCCAGCCTGGAAATATGGTCTGAAGCATGAAGACCTGTTCACATCATTACATGAAGAGTATAATACCTTCCCGTCTGCCATTCAAGAACGTGAGGCTTTTCACCATGACGTTCTCGAGATTTCTACACAAGCTTAGAATCTCTACTATTTGAGGGAGTTGCTCCAGCAGCGTCGCACATTTCGTCTTTGCGAGTTACAAGAGGCTCTTGACTACACCGCACAGCAACTTATAGGCGACCTATCTCTCCTCGCAAACAGCACAGAGCGATGGACGAATGCCCTCAAATTGTTTCGCTGGCGGTCGCTTGATGCCCTCGTCCGGTACTTTGCTTCATACCTCCCTCAAGAAGAGCCAGATCGAAAACTCCAACAGCGTTTAGATTCGCCTAACACACACTAAGAGGCTCAGTCTAAGTCACCACGCTCAACAGCTGCGTCCTACATAGACTCCAAAGCCGCGCCGCCGCTCAGACAGACAAGACGGAAAAAGTTACTACCAGAAATGATTCCTCCTTCCTTCCAGGCAACAATGAAAACAAACTCACACTCAGTCACCGCCTTACAGAAACCAGCGCAGTTGCTAACACATGAACCCAAAACGCCGATGCGACGGAAGCAAGCACCAACCTCAAATGAACCCTCACTCAAGCTGAACCCGTTTCTGTGAGTGCAGGAAACAGACGGGAGAAACTTACTCAAGACTCGATCAGTCGATTTCTATCGCTATGGACCCTACTGTGGCACCCTGCCTTGCGCCCCTTCTGCTTCCGAACCCTGCCGGCATTGCGCGTTTGGTTTGCTATTCGCTGGCTACGTCGCAGCTTGCGGTCTTGTTACGTAGTTGCAAACGCTTTACTCCCAACGGTAGCCACGCCGCCACGGCAACCCCTCTCTTTCTCCAGGGCTTCCACTAATTGACTAACGCTAACCCTCAAACTCGATCTAGCCTGCTAAAAACGGCCAAAATCTCAATATGAGTCTCCACTGGCGGCGCAAAGATCCCAGCACATCGAAGACCATCGCGAAGTCCTAAAGGTTGTTTACCAAGTAGGCGGATCTTGCCGCAAACCGACACATCCCCACTCCCGTTAGCTAGTGAGGTACAGAAAGCAGATGCAAGGTCAAAGTCTATCTAGGACTGAGTGGGCAACAGAATCGGCGGTTCGGGGGTAATAATAGAAAGATTCACGAAGCAGGATCTGTACAAAGTAGTTTTTGTCAACCGCACAGGATCTGTGATCTTTCCAGCTAATGCGGCGCCTTGAAGTGGATTTGTTGGAGAACTCCTTATATAAAGGTGAAGCGCCAGGGCGGTCATTGTTGGCCTACAGTATCAAAATGACTAAAATCTAATTTGACCTAGCAATCCGCTTCTAAGTCCGCAAGGTACGGTGACAGACATCGCATACCCGCCTACATTGGTAACCCCCTTAATACGTTGCTTCTTAATTGCATACGGGGAGCCAAATTAGCTCCGGATGGAACTACCCGTCCCCTCACATCGCTCTCAAGGCGCGATAGAAGAGCCTGGCGACGAGTAAGACTTAGGCCTAAACGGGTTTCATTTTGCGAACAACTGCTAATAAATGGTACCTAGGTACGGAAGTATGAGAGATAACCCACCTACTAGCTTACACGGTTGTGGACCCCCTAGCCACCATCGCACAACCTTAGTAAAGGCTTGTACGCGCAAACGTACGAGATATGCCTGCTTCGCTTTTACTAGTCTTTTGACGTTGTGGGCTGTTTGGGCCTCTCGGGCGCGTCTTGCGGGCTACTAGAATAAAGGACGTATTAAATGCTTCCAAAAAGATGTTGTGTTTCTCACCGGCGTTCTCGACACCGAGATCTTAAACACTCAGTGCACTGTGCGGTAGTCAAATGGCAAGTTGGGTAATGTATTGCCGCGGCTTCCCACGCTTCTCACTGGTGTTGTTCACTTCAAACGTACGGCAACTTCAAGGAGCCCGGTAGTTCTGATTCGCGTTTCTGGTGCGTCTTTAAGGTCTTCCTTCTTTACGTTCGTAGTGTGTCCATGCGTCCTCTGGTCCAAGGTGTTTCCATCCTCGTCATCGTCGCGTTCATCCAGTGTCACCATATCTCGTCCTCCTGTCCTTCAACCCTCTCACTCGCACCCGTCCCCGCAGTTGCCACCTTCCCCTCAACCCCTTCCGCAACCAGCACATTATTGTCCACAGCATCTACGCTTCCTATATACACCCTAACCTCGCAGTCCCCCTGTCCCGTAAAAGAAAAGCGCCAGATTTAGCGCCTTCTCGACGCCCCTCCCTGTCGCCAGCAGAACCTCCTCTCCTTCTCCCTTTCCCTCTCCCACTCGTCCTCTTCCTTCAGCCTTATTATCCACCCCCCTCTTCCGCTTCCTCTGCCCATCCCGCTCCATACCGTCTTGTGAGAGTCCGAGTTTACCCTGTATAAAACGCTTGTCGGCCTGCTGGAGGAGCTTGCGGACCCACTTAACGGCGGAAATAAAGGGGGTTTACGTGCTATTGTAGACGATTTTGGGGGAGTGTCTTCAGGCGTATGGCGAGGGGAGCTGGGGGCAGAGGAGGGGCCGCTTTTCTATCCGGGCATCTTGTAGGAGTATCAGCAAATGGGGGAAAGTGTAGGGTATTATAGTTGGAGACTCGCTGTGGGGAGTCGAGGTAGCTTGGTTTCAGTCATGGCGCTCGGGGTTGCTATTTTGTTGTCGCAGTTACTGTGCCGGTGTTCCTTTGCGAGAGCATAGCACGTACTTCAATATCGCAGGATGGAGGACTCGTAGAGCAGCCATTGCAGCTGCTGTTTTCGCTTTTGGAGTCGTCGTGTTCTCTCGAATAAAAACGCGTCAGAGTTCGGTACTACAGTACTGTCTGCTGACGGGGTAGGAAGGGGTCCGTAACATCATCCACGGCAAGCAATAAGCTTATTTTAGAAACTGCGGGTGTGGGCTATCCCAGGTATTCGGTCCCCCCTTCCTCTACCACTTAATCTAGCTTATTTCAAGGGTTCGAGCGTTGGTCGTTCCAGCGAAGTTTGTCGAAGCGGGCCAGCCGGGAGTTCAAGATACAGTGCTAGCGAAAACCGGCGTCACCCCCCCTAAATATCAACACACACACACGAGAGGTTATTGTACTATATAGAAATCAGCCTATCTTGACTTTTTGAGGAGTATTAAGTCCAATATGCCTCATCTGCGTGTTTGAGGCCCTAAACCACCTAATTCCCAGTTGAATAAGCATGGAAAGCGGCCACTTACTGGTCTGCCAACTCCACCACCTAGTCGCCTAGCACCAAGGCTCTCAATTGATCCTAATACAAGCCTACACGTAGCTTTATCTGCAGGCCTATTCTCCGTGCTCAAACACCATACTCGCTACCTACGCTTTCATCTTCACCTTCTCCCGTATTAACGGCTTCTTCTTCTGTGTCAACCATATGTCGTTCCCGGGCGATATGATGCATGCCACCATCATCCATGTTGAGGGTAGGATTGACGGCGATCCCGCAGGGATTTCGCGGTTCCCTACTCGTCGGATCGTGTGCTCTAATGGCTGACGCCTCGTGGTGAGCTTTAGATTGCGCTGCTGTCTAAACATCAGCCTCCGTTTCAATCAACCAGGAAAGCGTGGGTAAGTTAGCCTGCAGGCCACTTAGGCTGCCGAAGCTTACCATGTCGACCCATTTGATATTTCTCCTTAGCCTATAGCCAAACCAGCGCCTGCCGGTTGGCTTCAGCCTGCAGCGGCTGGATACATGGGCGGAAGAGATAATTAAATATTGCTAGAAGAGTAGCCCTATCTTGTTGTGCCTTCACGACGTCAAGTTGTTGGAGGGTAGGTTCAGGAAGAGGAAGCGCTACGGCCTGCCATGCCTCCGTGATATCTTGTAGCGATGGATTGTCGCTAGCCTTTAGGCGTATTACAAACAAGGCGTCAACATCGTTTAGAATATACGGCAATTTTCCTGCTTGAGGTAGCGGCGAAGGAGGACTGCCCGTCAACATCGTACCGGTGATGTTTGGGAACGATGACTTTGACCTGTTGGGGCGTGTGAGTAAGAGGTATAAAGGAGGAATGTTGGTGAGCACGCGGTTGCGGTAAATAGCAATAACAAGCGGTGTAAATTGAGCGAAGCTGTGAAATCAAATACGGAGTTACCGGAAAAGCCAAAGGGGCTTGGTGTGTTGGATGTTCTGATATCCGCTTGCGATCCCGCTGTTAGCAATCGCCGCCGCTGACTCAAGAACGCTTAGTCTCGTGGTGGTAGGTTTCTTTGCTAGATGAGCAATCACCGGTTCGACCTGGTAGAGTGAAAGAGGAATCGGAGTGACAGCGCGTCGGCGACGCAAGTAGCAGCATAACAGAACGTTGTTTCGGGTCCCGCGTTTCACTTGGAACGCTTGATATCAGTGAGCTTTACCGCACCTACGCCGTCTGAGCGCCAATTTGCTCTGGAGTGAACATACAAAGTTGATTGCGGTCCGCCGATCGTGACGAGGAACTGTTAAGATCTGGCCCGGGATTGTGAGACGGTCCGTTCTTACATCCTGTAGCTCACTGATAACAAATAGTAGATTTCCTTCAAGTCACCGTTTGATACAATGGTACATGAGTTTAAGCGGGTAGAACTTTCAATTTCAGTTAGTTTAAAGCATGACGTAAGCCCTGGTGAAATTTAATTAACGGGTTGAAGTCCTCTGTGAAGTGACAGCAAGCGCGTTCTATATAGTGTGACAACACATGCTCTTTCTCATGATTAGCGGGTGGGCCGATCCTCAGAACTAGCGTTTTTCTCTCATGCAAAGCGTGTATATAAGGACGAGAAATATAGGACATGGTTAGGCTCAGGATGCGGTTAAATGTGATTCCCGGAGATCTCTCCTACACAGATATTGTTATATATAATCCACCTGATGTGATTTAGACCAACTTACCAACAGCAGCGAGGTGAGGAGGGTACTATTACACCTCTAAGGTTTCCGTACGACAGGACGACGAGGTGTGATTTCGAACTCGACTTGACACATAAAAACCTGTCTCCTATTTAATAGCTTCCTTCCTTCTAACGTCTACCTTATCTCGCTCCCTCTGGCCCGAAATTGCTCTACCTACTTTCCTAAATCATTGATCAGTGTACTGCTTAAAGTCTATTAAGCGAGTGTGGCGTCTTTCTCCAACAAGTTCACTGAACGATAGCTCCAGGTCGTTAGTATAGACTAATACCGCTAGGCTAAAAGGCACTCACTCTTAATATAGCACTACGACCAACCTAAAGGTGGTTAATATATTAATATAGCAGGGCCTATTACTACTTAATAAGCCTATTTAGTATACTAGCCCTAGGCGTTAATATAGGACGTGCACACTAAATATCTATATTTAAACGATATTAATCTATTTATCAATATAGTAAAGCTCTAACCAGGTGAAAATATATTAGACTTAGGCTATAGCATGGACTTTATAATAAGAATAATAAAAAGATAAGTTAGGAATAGCTGTATTATTGGGCTTAATTACTATAGAGCTATGCTTAATATCATGAGACATAACACTTATCTAGGTTCTATTAAGTTTATATTGGCCGATATTACTAATAAGGAGCAGATATAGATATAGATAGTGAATTTAGGTTTTAGGGGGTTTAATATAATTATATATCTTGAGATATTCCAATATATCATTAATAAACCAGCGGCCCTACGGCTCTAGAGGAGCTGCCTTACACTAGGGGGTCGTCTGGTTATAATATATCTATATCCGAATAATAATACTATAGTATTTAAAGTAGTATCTATTTTATATAGCTTGACTATAGTAATTAAGTACTGAGTATATAATAATAAGAACTAGAAGGAATGCTATTAAAGCGCCTATAGATTTTTTAGAGATGCTAGAAATACCTATAAGATTATAGGTATAAAGCTTGTTAAAGAGGTATAGATATTTAAGGACGAAGACTATATCTAGAAAAATAATAAGCTGTTAGAGGCTGCATAGAAGAAGTGGCAATTATTAGGACGTATTAAGGTTGAATCTTTAAAAGAGCTATGGGTTAAAAAGTAACAGGCGTCACTATCCGTGGTAGGATACCGATATTCAACATATAAAGTGGTTATACTTATAGTTATCGTCTAATTTCGGGGTACCTAGTTGTAGTTCGGTTCGTTTGGATCTTATAATAACTATTAATAGGAGAGCTTCGTGCTATTTATAAGACTACTAGTGTATCTAGAACTAACTTCTATATTCACGTAGCCTTAGCCCTACTAGCTACCTAGGTAAATCAGTAGCTAAGCACGATATTAACTCAGTAGCTAACTTCTCTCTTAAATCTACTTTACCCGAGACAGCTTAGCGGAGTTTAATCAGAATATATCTAGGAATTCTTCCTAGAAGTAAACTCACCTCTTTTATATCTTAACTTTTACTAGATATCTATACTAGGTGTATTTCCGCTGTGCATGTCTCTAAGAGACCTATCCCTAACTTTACTCCTACTTTACTAACCTTAAGTCTATAATGTAATAGAAAACCTATATCTCTATTCTGTAATAGCTAACTTAGAACAATTATATCGTTGTGACTATAACGTTACAGAGTATTAATGTTATAGACTATACCAATAATAATAATTAACTCAGGAAGCTGTTTAAGGAAAAGGTATACTATATTATAAGATCTTGTGTTGCTATAGTCAAGTTAGCTAACTTAAATAAAGACTAGATATAATAATGTCAACGTAGATGGTTGGCAATTTAGGCGACCACCAATAGCTCGAGGACTTTATAATCATATAACCGCCCTTGTTATTAAATATAACAGTAGGGACGGGACGGTTAAAATCTTCTTTAGTAACAAGAATGTTTAAACTTATTATATATATCTGAGTTCTTAGGAAGGGGCAATAATAATATTATTAGAACCTGGGTACTATTGCTAATGGATGCTAAATACTAAAGTTAAATATATTATATAAGAAAGTAGACGCTGAGGGATATCTATCTAGTCACATGCTGTTAGATAATATATATATATATTTAATAGGGAATTACTATAAATAGAACAAATTTATAGCGGGGAAATATTAAGCGCAACTTATTACTAAGTCCCTCTTTCACGAATTCTAAAAATTACCTTAGCGCCTCTAACTATAAAGGGTATAGTGATAAATACATTGTGAAATGTTGGTGATAAGTCCTATTTGATCCTTAAGCGGAGATAATCACCTTTAGAAGTCCTATTTTTACTATATAGTATTACTAATACCTTACTTTACTTGAGACGCTTGCTAGGCTGCTTATCGGCGTTGCTATCAGCTATAAATTTAAGATTATAGTATTCTATAACAATTAGCTGCTTGATTTTAAACGTGATAAGAATAGACATTTTAGTTTTCACCGGAGTAAGAGAACACTTCTACTATTACTACTCTCTTTAATTTTAATATAGAAATTACTAAGATATACCCATGTAGATTGCAGGAGCGCTCCTTACCCTTACCGATAGGATCTATAGATTAAAGTACTAGGTATTTACTTAAGGAGCTATCTCTCGTTCTTTCATATTAATACTATAAGTATAACTTATATTAGAGATATATACTACCAAAATTAAAGGATAAGTATAGCCCTAATAAGCCTAGTAGAGAGGTAGTATTCTTAGACCTTAGAAAACACGTAATGTCTATTCTATATTAAGAGCCTGTCTCTAAAACCTAAACAGTAGGAGCGTTATTTTAGCCGTCGTTCTATATAGAATAAGCACGTCTATAGTATATAACTATAGCTAGGGTGTTTTTAATTGCTGCCTTCTCAATATTTATTAGGCGACCACTTATATATAATAGCTTTTAGTACCTAGTATATTATATTTATACTTTATAGAATCTTCCTAAGGGTGTAAGGAAAAAGGGTACACGGGTGACTTATAACAAGCTAGTGCTTATTCTTCCCTTTTAGGTATAGTTGCTATTAAGCTGCGCCTGGCTGGGAGTATAGCTCTACGTCTTTATCCGACCTAATAACCTTATAATCTTAAGTATCTCTTATAGTCTAATTAATAACTAGAGTATAGCACGCTATATAATAGTCTATATTAAAGATATAGAATACTGAGTTAGAATCGGATCTATAGCCTGAGTCTAGGGTATAGTACCTAGAATAAGGATCTATAATAGTGTAGGTTTTAGATGGGTTCTAATACCTAAATTCTAGGCTGAATAATATAAACCTAGATAATAAGCTTATAATAGTGTGGGGGATCAGTTGAGACTCTAAATATAAGTTAATTAGAAAAAATAGTATATATTTTAGATATATAAGTTGCGGTCGGCAATTCTAATTAGAGGTCCTGATCTACTCTCATTGTCTTAGGCTCCTAAGGTATTTATATTATTAGCGTTGCTTTAGGACTAGCATGTAATATATATCCGGAGTTTACTGCCTCTACTGCTCCTAAAGAAGAGTTCTTACTCCTTTCTACAATTAAGCTCCTTACACTTCTAGTGTTTGACGCCTAGAAAGTCGGCTTTTAAACTTTGCCGAATTTAGAAGCTGATTGTTTTTTACTTTAACTTATTATAAACGCTATTTATTGCTATATCCTCCTATTATCCTCCTCACATCACCTTAAAATTTAAATAGCTAGGAAGAAGGTTTATAAGGCTGAACTCCTAGCTGAACCGGATCAACGGCTCTGCCTCTCCTTATCGTTTTGACCGGGCCCCTCCTAAAGCTATATCGTGGCGGTTGAAGTCGCCAGCTATAATAAGTTCGGGGTCCCGCCTGTATTTAGCCCGGGTTTTACTAATGGTTTCTATAATAACGCACAAGTGTTATAAAAGGTCCTCTATAGTTATAGAGCGTGCTCTATTTATCAGGTAGGGGATATACACTAAAATAACTAGGAGGATCCTATCTTCTAGTTTAACCGCTGTGGTAGCAATATCTGGTGAGGATAATAGCACCTACAACGCCTTAAGTTCACTATAGGCCTATAGTATTACTCTAATCGGCTAGTAGGACTCCTAGTACCTGTTTAGTATAATTTTCGTCTAGATAGGGTGTCTTATTAGGGTCGTGATAATTTCCTAGGTGTTCTTCTGACGGAAATAATAAGGTTTAGAGATAAGGAGAAAGTTAAACTCTTATAGCTTTAGGTCGTTTAGCAGGCTGTATTATGTCTCTTATAACTTCCAGGTGTTAAGTTATAGGATCTTAAGCTCTCTATTTATCTGAACGAGAGCCTTTTATCTTTGCTACCTCCGCTTTATATACTCTATAACCCCTGTCACTCGCCGGATATAGGCCTCTATATACTATATACTTTATATTAGTAGAGGTGTATTAATCTTATAATATCCTTCTGTGGCGTAATAGCTATAGTAAGGTAGGTTCTTATACTAGGCCTGCTGATAGCTATATTAGTGGTAGTTAAAGCACTATATAGGGTGTTCCCTATAAATATATAGCTTAGAGAAGGCGACCTCGCCTCCTATTTCTATTACTTAGTGGCTGAGTAGATGATCGACGTCTTCCTACTTAGTAAGGTGCAGAATGACCGAGTAATAATACTTATTTAGGTTAATTAGGCCTAAGGGTGTGATTTTTCGCACGTCTACGCCGTTATCTTATCCTATTATTATATAGGCGTCGCCCTTTAGATATACACGACTCTTATCTATAAGCTATCCTATATCGACTCTATCTACTTTAATAGGGAACTAGGCCTCTCTTTATAGCCTTACTCTACTAAGATAACTCTCTACCTACTAAGTATACACGTGTGCCTTTTACGCTATCTTATCTATAGTAAAGAGTATATAGAAATACTACTTCTCCCTTCTAAGTTGTAGGACCGCTGTGTATCTAATATCCTTTGTTTCCAGGTGTGCTGCTAGTGCTACTTAGATAACCCGCTTAATTTCTTCCGAGTTCTTAGTTTCTAGGTATATCTAGAGGTTTGATAGGTCAATATTGACGCCTAGTAGTGTCTCTTTCTATTTAGGTTATAAGGCTAAGCTATTTAGGGAGACTGTTGTTGGAAGCCAAGCAGCCTATAAGGCTAGTTATATTTAAGGAGCCCATCCACCTATAATTATTAGAGATCAGGTGAAATTAATAATATATCTAGATAGATCTATAGTTCGCGGTTAAGCCCTGACGGTGTTACTTGAATCAGGTATCGCTTAACGAATCTTATATTTTGGTCAGTGCGCCTTCTTTTAGCCTTTTATTTGAAGTTAGAGAAAGCTTTAGCAATACCGATATATATATACCATATATAGAAGATATATTTAGTAGAGGCTTAAGCCCCCCACCATAAATCCAATTAACATCAAGCGTGGATATATATAGACACAGACCTTATATATCTATTAAGCGCTAAGAGCTTCGAGGTATATCCTATCCTATCAACGCCGCCTCCTCTAGCTTACCTTAAATATTAAGAATAGCTACTAGATTATTTATCGCTGTGATAGTGTTAGGATACTTATCGCTAAGAATCTATTACCTCTTATTAAGCACCTCCTACTATATTAATACCGCCTTATCTAGCTTATATTAATAGCTGAGAGTGGCTACTAGATTATTTATCGCTATAATAGTGTTAGGATACTTATTACTAAGGATCTATTATATCTTATTAAGTACCTCCTACTGTATCGATACCGCCTCATCTAGCTTACCTTAATTACTAAGAGTATTTACTAGATTACTTATCGCTGAGATGGTGCTAGGATACTCATCGCTAAGGATCTATTATATCTTATTAAGTACCTCCTACTATATCAACACCGCCTTATCTAGCTTGCCTTAACCCCTAAGACTAATTACTAGGTTACTTATCGCTGAGATGGTGTTAGGATACTCATCGCTAAGGATCTATTAACTCTTAGCAAGTACCTCCTACTATATCGATGCCGTATCGTCTAGCTTACCTTAATTACTAAGAGTAACTACTAGATTGCTTATCGCTATAATAGTATTAGGATGCTCATCGCCCTAAGCTTCTTAATACGCCTTTACTAACTAATCTAACATGGTTTAGACGTCTAGGTATCTTCCTATCTCTAAAAGAAAGCTGTCTATTATAGATAGAGAATATAGAGTACTCTCTATACTAATATCAAAAATCCTATAGGTATAAGACACGGCTCTAAAGTTGGCTATAATATATAGTATTAAGTAAAGTTTAGTTATTAGGTCTATCTAATCTTTAGAGGTAGTATACTCTACTAATTAAAGTGCTGTATAGCTAAACTAACGCTGCTTATCTAGCTCTAGCCTTTTGTATCCCTAAGTATATACAAGCTGGTGCAACGAGTAGCTCTCTTAATCTTCCTTCTACTAAATTAGTGAGTACTCCTAGAGGATTTAGAAATAGCCCTCAATAGTATATAAGTTAATAGCTTCCTTAGGGGATACTATAGAGTACTATAGGTATACTAGTATACTAGCTTTACTCTTGTCGTAGAAGAGACTTATAAAGATATCATCTGGGCTTAAACACGCTAGTATTATTAAGAATCGAGCCGCTATAACTAAGTGATATTAAATTATGGTAAAGGATGTCTCCTATATTATTAGCCCGCTTTTACTATACTAGTGGACTAGCTTTCTCGGCTTCTAACTCAGTAGCTCTTTCTATTATTAGTAGTACTCTAGTAGGTACTATTATAGATCGGAGGTGATATATTATATTTAGGATATATAGTAGCCTATAAGGTTGACGGCTAGTGTAAGACATCCTAGCTCCTCTATAATTGCCTTCACCTCTCCCTCCTATAATTTGCTAGCTAGCTTTATACACTTTATAAATAGCTCTAATACCTCTAAAACATCTATTTATCCTACCTTAATTGCTTCGGCCGTTATTATATCTTAGGCTAATAAGCTTTAAGTTATAATAACGACGTGTACTCTTAGTAAGTCTAGAAGGTACTATATAAGATTGAGCGACCGCTCGTCCTTTTCTTTACTAATTAAGTTAGTACCGTCGAATATAAATAGCCACTATCTATCCCGCCCGTTAAACCAGCTCTTTACTGCCACAACTATATCTTCTATCTTTAGTAATATAGTCTCTTTTATTATATATATATCGAAGAGTAGCTGGTAGATCGAAAGATAATCGCGCTTAATTAATGCTCGACTCCCTACTATAACCTAGAAAATCGCTAAGTAGTCGCTATAATACTATTAAAGGTAGTTAAGTACAAGTTGTGACTTGCCTACCCCTCTAAGGCTATAGATAACTACCTACTACAGATCTTATAGTCCTATACTAGTATTATTATTATAGAGCTATCTTTCTAGCTTCGTGTAAAGTATAGGCCTATATATATAAGTTATAACTAGTGTGATTAAACTATACAAATATAGACCGGTGTAATTAGACCGCGCCGCCGCTATCGAGTCTAGTAGAAGCTTTTATCAGACTATAGTTCTTAGTTAGTCTTTAAGATAACTAACTGATAGTAAGGCTGTTGAAGTTACCTTGAAATATCTGGCTGTTAAAAGCACGGGTGTCGCCAAACCGGTTCGAGCCTTGCTCTACCGTCGGCTCCGCCATCGGCTTGGTTATATTAGAAATTTAAGTACTTATCTCAGTTAGGTTATGCTGAATAGGAAGACCAGGAATAAATAGCTCTAATCAACAATGTAATTGGTGGGACACTGCCGAAGAAGCTGACCCTATAGCCTTGCTTTCTTATAGCGCTGGATTCGGCTGAATAGCGTACTATAGTAAGCGAGGTAAATATACCCATCTAGCGTACCAATCATATTTACACGATCAATGAAGGGATTAAAACCTAGGTTGAGGTAACTGCACGCTTAGTAAACTTAATTAAGAATAAAGGGAATGCTTTTACTATTCTGAGGACTTGACTATACACGCCTATTGAAGCCAATAAGGTCGAGACCAGCAAAGTTGCCCTGAAACACTTGACCACCGCTTATAATATTCGATCTATAGTGAGTGTTGTCACCCTGCGTAATATAGAGTCTGCCACGGTCGGATGTACTGCTAAGGACTCTAGATAGTTTGAACGAGTCAGACTCATTTAGCTGCTCCGTCCTTAGACGCTCTACACAGCTTAATAGCTCCCACTCTATTTAATTAAGTCTTAAATACTTATCTGTATACGCTTTGATCTCCTTGACTTTATCCCACTCATCCAATATAATCTTTTATATCCTATACGGTATATTAAATCAGTAATATCTATCAGAGATCTTGTCTTCATGGCAAGCCAAAGTAACTTTATTATAGGTGTTCTTATAATCAGTCACGATCTCTCTGAGTACTAGCGCAAGGCTAAGTCCTGTCCTATCTTTGAACTAAAACGCTAATACTGCCTACTTAAGCTGTATTAGATCCTTCTAACCTGTCCTAAGGCTGACTAAGCACGTAGGCGTTGTTGCCAAATACTTTTTATGCTATAGTATAATTTAGCTTCCTTCAGCAGTACTTTTATAGGGTTATTACAACTAATACCAGCATCGACATACTCCCCGCCAGCTGGCCCACCGAAGGTGATTGAGGGAAAGAATATAGGTGCTGCAGACGTCGCTTAAGCAGCCTCCTATATAGTATATAGAACTGAAGTAGAGCTAGTTTTATATATCTGTAGTAGAATGGGCGATCTACCTAGGGCCTTCTTATTATATATATATACAAATCTGCCCTTATTTAGTTTTCTGCTATATATTATAGAAGAAGCTATACTTAACCTACGTCTTATAGTATATAGGATCTATTAAGGGAGCATTTTTATCACCGAGCCTCCGCTCTATAATGTCTTGAATCGCGCCTGCTAATGCCGCCGGATCGAATTTCTCTCGATGGGCGAAGTTGTTTGGCCGCCTAAAGACTCTCTTGCTTATTTCTAGGTACGCTTCAATATATTCGCTAACGGACATGCGAAGTCGACCAAGCTTTAAGGCGATAATTCTGCGATATTAGTAACAGTAAATACGAACTGTCATTTGGAATACGAGAATGGGCACACCCTCTAGTGCTAGTACCACAAATAATGTCGAAGTGCTCGCAGGGTAGAGGCTTGGTATTATAGTCATAAATGAATCGGATCTTCTCTATGATATTTTGCAGTAGATAAAGCGACGAGAGGCCTCTAATGCCACCTCTATCTGTATACAATTCCGTTAATTGTTCGAAACAGACCTAGTCCTAAGATGGCTCACCTAGAGATAGTAACTTTATATAATAATATAAAGCTCTAATCTATAGTCTTTAACACGCTGAGGAAGTCGTATAGTGACCTGTCATTTAAAACGTCTGGAAGACTAGCTAATATAGCTTTCTTATATATAACCTCCTAATTATATAGCTAACTATCTATATACTGAAGTTTTGGAGCTCTCTTTAATATCTGATATTTCTATATTAATTCTAGTTCTCTTACACGGTCTATAGGAGCGAGCCTCTTCCGTAAAGCCACAAGCTTCTAGTAAGGTATCTCCTCGTTCTTAATAAAGGTAAGGTTTAGAGTGGTAATAGAGGATAGGATAACGTTTATAACGCGTTGAATTACTTCCTTGTGTTTCTAGTAAACATTTAGGTGTTTCTAGTAGCTATTCTCCTGTTATTCTAAACGACGTTATTGAGCTTCATCGAGTTCTAGCTCGGACAGTGCTCCTGCCTTAACTATTGCTGGGGACGGTAGAATAGGTTCGATAGGAAGGATCGGTTTAGTAGGAAGGCTAGGATCGAGGTACTACTAGACGTCCTGATTCTCTGCAATAAGCTTTATATAAGTGAGCTATTATTTCCAGTCTAACGCTATTCGAAGCGTAACTGTCGACTTAGTCGGTAATAGCGACGCGGTTAACTTAAGCGACGCCATTGTTTAAGTGCTTAGAATAATAAAATAAACGCGAATTAACGCGTCGTTTATAACGAAGAGGTACTAGCCAAGCACAGTAACCTCCTATATACTAATAAGGCTATATAGAGAGACTTGAGGATTGCGTCGGTGTCAAGGTACTACTTCTACTAATTTGATCGTTACGAACGAGTTCTCTATAATAGGGTGAATTCAATAGACTACATAGTAATCTAGGCTTATAACTATTAGCCAATAAGGCCACGTTAGATTAAGGAAGTGTCTATTAATTGACTAGCTAGAATAGAATCTATCATACACAAAGAGTTAAAATAGGATAAAGACAGTATAGGGATCCTAAGCGATTATATACTCTCTATACTAGCTAATAGAAAGAGTAGAAAATCAACTGTACTATTAATATTGAAATCTTTTGTAATCTTCTCAATATAGGCTGTTTATATAATTATCAATGTTCTTGCCTGTCTATTCCTGACGATCTTTATACCTAAATACTAGTGTACTGGACCAAGATCGTTAATAGTGTACTTTTTCGCCAAGAGACGTTTTATATTATTCACTTTGTCAACTATAAGATGAATTAATAGGACGTCGTTAATATATAAGATAATAATGCTGTCGTTCAAAACGAACACATAGTTATCTATAGGCAATACTATATAGCCGTTCTCCTTTAGGTATAACGAAATCTCTTAATACTAGAGTATAGGTGATTATTTAAGGCCGTACAATCTATATAGTAATCGGTATCTTGCTATATTACTTCCTTGTTTAAAACCAGGCGGCTATATAATATAAATGTCCTTATCTATCTTGCTGTTTAAGAATACAGCGATAAAGTCAACCTACTTATATTCCCAGTTATTTTAGGCGACTAGATATAGTAAGAGACGGCATGTCGTTGCACCCACAACCGGTGCATAATTATTAGCATCTAACGTGACTTCTTTATTGCCTTATACAATATATCTTGCTTTGTACTTGGTAACGGTGCCATTAGTACTCATTTTAATCTTATAAATCTAGTATACTGGTAGTACTTTTGCGTCAGCAGGAGGTTCTTCTACCACCCACGTCTTCTTCTTAATAAGATCGTCGTACTAATCCTATATAGCCTTCAGCCAGTATTCCTTTATTAAGGATGAAACAGCTTCTTTATATAATCTTAGTGTTGGTATTTTAGATATTACTAGCGCTGTAAAGAAGATGTAATTGGCACGGTCTTGGGACTCGTCGCTATACTTGACTAGAGGCTGTCCTGCAGTAGATCGTGACGAGTATCTTATAGGCGCCGTTGAGGACAATTAATTCTAATTCCTTCTATAGCATTGTATAACGTTACTAAGTAGGTATTCTTATTTGTACTAATTATTTAGAGTAGGTGTTAATTCTGGTGTAGGCATCTATAGCGACGTTTCCATACTGCTGACCGTCTCTGCTAAGGCCTTATAATAACCTTCGTTGTTTCCTTCTAGATAAGTCGATCTTAGCTGTTTTTAATAATCCTATTTAGGTGGCTACTTAGGAGGCTATTTAGGAGGTTTTTGCTGCTATTAGGGTGTTATAGAAGCGTTATTTTATTATAGATTCGATAAGGCCGTAATAGCAGTAATTCCATTAATATAGGTGACTTGTTCAGGCGATTTAAACTCTATAATAGGTAGCTGATTGTCTGCTGCTTTACCAGCCTTATAGAACGTTGCGTCTCGCGTGCGCAGCACTCGTTATTTATTAAGTAACTATATATAGAAGATATAGCCGTTATCCCCTTCCTAGCCGATGAGAATTGCCTTCTTAGCACGTGGTCTAAACTTATACTCTTATCTTAGTTTATAAATATATATATAGGCTGTACAGCCCTATAGTTATAAGAAGGAGATCTTTAGAATAAGGTTATTGTATTTAACGTTGTGCTCGCCTTCCTAGAGACGTTAGAGTGGCGATTTATCTATATTAACTATATATATATAATTTAAAATATATACTACTACTATAGCTGTATAAGGCTAAAAGGTGGTTGGTAAACCAGCGTCTTCTCGTAATGTTCTAGCCATATTAATAACAACTCAATTAGATAACTCGGTAATACCGTTCTATTTAGGTGAGTAGGGTGTGGAGAGTTCATACTTAATGCCCACGTCCTTATAGTATATTTTAATAACTCTTCTACCTAACTCTATACTATTATCTATCCTGATTGTATTGATCTTAATTTCTCTCTAGAGCACGTTTGCAACGAACTAATAGAATACCTATCCTGTTTCACCCTTCGTTTACAGTAGTATAAACCACCTAAAATATATATAATCGTCCGTCAAGATGACGCTATACTTAAATCCTCCAAGGCCTTCTTCTACCGGCCTAAAGAGGTCTATATAGAGTATTATAAACGGTTGTGTTGCTCGTCTTTATAGCTCTCTTAATAGCTGTCTTTTTGACTTGCTAATACGATAAGGTTTATAGTGATATAGTTCGTATTTTAGTATCTGAATACCGTTCGATTATAGTATATATCTGACCGCTTCGTTACTAATATAACTAAGGCGTCTATACTATATGTAGAAGTCATTGGTAATAAAGCTGGTGAAGGCTATTACCGTCGTTTTAACGCCTTTAAGAATATTAATATATACTATATCTGCTGAGCAGTGTGTAAATATTTCGTCTATTACTATATCTCTAAGGGTGTCGTCTTTCGTACACAGCTAGAGACTATTATTATCTTTTATCTTCTTTATACTAATCAGATTGATTATAGAACTAGGGCTATAGTACACTCCTGTCAGGTAGAGCGTTCTATTACCTATATAGACGTTTATATTACTAATTATAGTATATATAAGTACTCCTTAAACGCCTGTAATCTCTTTAATAATTAGTATTGCTTTCAGGGACGTAAATAGCGACTTGTTAGTATAGATATAATTAGAAGTATATAAGTCTACCCCCTATAGCTGTGCTAGGTTGATATTATTATCTTTAGTTATAACAGCGGCGCTATTGAAGCTCTAAAGTCTATCGAAGTTAATAGGCTAACGGGGCTGATTCTTGTTATTAGTGTTTAACGCTACTACTATAGTACTTATTACTGATGAGGACTGCTTATTCTAGTTATTAAACCATCGCTGCAATCCTTTAGGTGCCTTATTAGGGTGTTTATACCAGTAGTTAGCGATCCTATAGCCTGTTCTCTTGCAGTACGCACAGGTAATATTTCTGTCCCTACTATTATTACTTCTATCCTTATTATCCTTGTTTTCTCCCTCATAGTCGGGTGAGCAATCTCTATTCTCTCTGCGGTCATCGTTCTTCTTCTTCTAATCGTCCTTTTTATTTATAATAAAGGTAGAGGTTATTAGCTATTTTATAGTTACTATAAAGGTATATAGCTATTTAATCGCTGTGTGTATCGTAATAGAATCTCCGGCGGTGATTCTTATTATTATTATCTATTACTATATACTGTAGGAACCTTCTAGACCTCTTATAAAGTTATAGATCAGTGTATCTTTGTACCTAGGAACGACGTTCTAAACGTCGTCTGCTAACCTCGTATAGAATAATAGGTAGTTCTTAAGGGATATAAATTACGACAACCGTGTTGTATGTGCCTTCTACAGCAGTACTTACTTTTATAACTATAGATTTATAGCTAGTTTAAGGTAATAGTATACCTTATATACTATCTTAGCGGTATTTCTTACTTCTTTAGTGTCTAGAGGTAGGTGTATACTACCGTTAATTGTTATAATTAGGAAGCCTTAAACAACGGCATCGTCGCGTGCCCATTCTGCGCTATATATCTCTGGTACTTTAGTAAGATAGTCTCTTAGACCTCACATGTCAAGACATGCTTTTATTATTCTATCCTATATCTTAAACGTGGTGTTATTAGTAAGCCTTATAACCGCGCTAGCAGCCTGTGCTAGTGGGTCTATTATGGCCTTGTACTCGGCCATTTTTAGATTCTTAAGGGTGTTTCTTATTACTTAGTACAGCAATTGGTTTTATAAAGTATATAAGGGCTTATAACCTATTATAGGCATGGACGAGTAATTGATTACTTATTCTATCTACTCTATAAGAGGGTATTTCTATATAGAATCACGATGTGTGTGCTTAGGAGTACCTAATTGGTTAAAGAGCATGTAACTGCTGCTATACTCCTAATATAAACTCCGTAAAGTGCTTATAGTCAGTCAGAATTAATAATATCTTCAGCATTAATAACACTAGTTAATTTAGGCCTTCTAAGGATCCGAAGTCAATCTCTAGACAATAATATATCCTCTAAAGCAAGTAGCGATGACTTCAGCGACGATTTTGACGGTTTTTCGCCTAAGACAACTCTAGTTTGGCCACCTCGATTTATGATGCCACTACCAATCACTTCTCCACTACCTATTTATATACCAGCCTCTTAAACTAGCAAGGAACTTAATAAATGGCTTGAACGAGATAAGGAGGAGTTACGGCAGTGTAGACAACAGTAGCAGCAGTATACTAAGGAGGCCATCTTTCAGATAAAGGTGGGCAATTAGGCTGATCTCACTGAGTTGAATTGGGGGGAAGAACCAATCTATCCACTGGACTTTACCTATCTACAGTTGCCTAGAGAGGTTTATTAAGGCACTATAACTAATAGTAGCGCCTTTTCTATAATTAGCGATGTAGAGGAGACTCTAAAGCTTTATAAACTGCAGTTCTAGGACGAGCTAGAAGTACAACAGTAAATAAACACTCTATTAGTCCCTAGTTTTAGGCAACGGCAGCTTAAAGACTATAACCTAACTAATAATCTTGCCTTCCTTCAGAAAGAGAAAGAACGCCGCTGCCAGAAGATTATTGATAGGGGGGGTAATCCTTGGCCGGATAACTCTAAAATCGATAGATATATCGCAGCGGCGGAGGCTGCTATACTATAGTAGGATAAGGACGATAGTATCTAGGACTCTAATTAGTAAGATAATAAAGATAACGTCTAGGATTCTGAATAGCAAGATGACTCTTCTCGTGCTTCTTTAAGACTATCCTACTATAAAGAGTTAGACGAGGAAGCGGCGTTACCGCCTACAGTGACTCTAACGCTGCTAGCACTATCTAATACTTCTATAGCGCCGGTAGCGTCAGTGCGGAGGTTATAGAGAGGCCGATTAATAAGAGAGAAGAGGTATAATACTCTTAACGGTTACACATCTCTAATTAAGAAGAGGTAGCAGCGTAGTAAGGTGTAATTATAGTACTTATATAGATCTCTTTACTAATTAATAACCTTCTCTTTTAACTAACTAAGCTGATTCTCCGCTGTGGCAAATATCACGACCTTTCTTAGCATTATCCTGTTTCTAAAATAGTATAAGATTAGGGCGTTAACCTTTATATATAGCGTTTATTAGCCTAATACCACTATTAAAATCTATAATAATAGCTAAAGAGGTAGATTTAGTTATTAAAAAGGTAGATTCAGTTATAAGATAGGTGGATTAAGACTAAGATTATTAAAGTGGGTGGATTTAGTCTAATCACATCAAGGGTAGGTGGGTTTAGTTAATTACCATTATTAAAAAGGTGTTGGTAATAGTAATAATGGTAAGCTTGAGGATAGAACTTCTTAACAGCCTTTAAAAGGCCTTTTTAATAATCACTAACGATAGCTAGAGGCTTCTAATTGATGACTTCTTCGCCGTCTTCTCTCACGATCCTAGCAGCACCTTAGATAGGCGTATTAATGTGGCCCGCTAGTGCTTCAAGAAAGAAAGCCCACGTCTATTTATTCTCTCTAGAGACTAACACCTATATAAGAGAAACACTCTTATAATTACCGTTAACGGTAGAAGCAATTAGCACGGTTATCCTATATTCAGACTTTATCTATATGCTATTAAAGAAGAGGACAGTAAGGGTGAATTTCTACGCCTTGGCACACGTGATTAGGTAGATAAAGACGCCTTTAAACCTCTTATCTTTAGACATCTATAACTTTATATAAGTACTACTATCATAAGTTTGCTGACTTAGTCTCTTTAATAGATTAGGTATCTTACAGATTCCTTCCTCCTCTATACCTTTAATAATCTAACGTGCTGCATTATAAACTTGATAGGACTACTTGAGGTATTATACGGCCATGATTAAGACGTTTAGTAGAGATAATCTACTTCGGCTTGATGTCTCAATTATTAGTAATAGTAGTAAGATATTTATGTATAAGAACACAAAGAGAATTTACTCCTTTCTAGCCTTTATAAGTGCTAATTGGGCAGGTGTGCTTCTTATAAGCGATAACCACCTAGTATCTATCCCACGGTATTAATTTGACTCTAAACTTATACTTTAGAGTCAAATTAGATCTACAGGTATAAGACCATCTGGTATTATTATTATTCTCCGGATATTTTAGCGATAGGTGCTCCTAATCGATAAACTAGACGATATGGTTGACGGCGGCGTTCTTAGACTTATAGGACTGGCCTATAAACAATTCAAGACGTTAGAGAGGTATTATTAACTAGGATTACAGGGATTTAGATGGTTATAAGCTTACTAGGTGGTAGAATTAATGGAATTGCTAGAGTTATCACTGGCTATTGACGTGGAAGAGGACGATAAGGAATATAAGAAGGATGAAGAATATAAGGACGGCGATTGGTGAGGTGGTAATAATAACTCCTCCTTTTGCTGACTAAACTAGCTATCCTAGCGTACTAGCTAATGCGAATAGGCTTCTATCTACCCCCTATTTATCGACGCCTCCTTATCTCTATAGACACCTCCTAGCGGTAGTAAATACTACTAACCCTTAAGAACAACTGAATGAGGTGGATTTATTGACTAAAAGGTAGATCTAGATATCTATTTATAGATTAAGGCTGTTGAAATTAGATATAGGTGGGTATAGTTAAATATAAACAGAGGTGGGTGGATTTAGTTAATTACCGCTAATATATTACGTTTTAAGGATCTATAGGAAGGTACTAGATAATAATAAAGCTCTCGTTATTTAGAATATAAGTCGACTGGTCTTTCACAGCGTATATAATCTAGCTATATAATAGATAAAGTAACTTAGACAAGGATTTAGTAAGTAAAGATAATATAAAGCTGTTCTACCATTATTACAGCTAATAATTAGTAGAATCTTACTTCTCCTATCTCCTATAGTAATTAGTCTGCGTTTAGAGTAATATAAAGCTTTATTAGACTTAATAAGTATGTATAGCTTGCTGTCCTAAAGGCTCACCCTGATAATCTTCTAGTAAGAAGAGGTAAAGAAGGCCGGGAGAGGAGCTGGAGTCGCTTGGGGTGCCGGGGTGGGGGACTTCTCCTTCGTGAGATAAAAGTTGTTTTTATAGTGGATCCTAGTCTTGCTATCCCAATTATATACTTAAAGTTCTAGAACGTAGTGAGAACTCTAAAAGTCGTGATAGTACTCATTCTAGTTAATATTAAGCCCTTATAAGTGCAGGGTAGTAAGGCTCTCTATAAGTACTTTTAATCCCTCCTTATTACGTTATAGCAATAGATAGTAACGACGCTATACTAAGAATCGCCTTGATAATTCTAGAGCAGACAGGAAGGGCTCTGAGTTTAATCTAGATTGTCTTGTCGTTTATAACTTTGACTTCTTCTTTAGCTGCCTCTATAGCACTTACAAAGCTAACCGTTTCGTAGCAAGCCTGATATAGGTAGTTCGAGTTTAGAACGCCTGCATCCATCACTATATCACTAAGTAACGGTGATATAAATAGTATAGAGGGTTTAGCAAAGTAGATATTCTTAGCAGCAACCTTAAAGTCTGAAAGTATTAGCTCTACTTATGCCGAGTGAAATATAAATAGCACCTTAAGCTTCGTGCATCTCAAGCCTGTAGTTATAAGCTCCTCTAAAAACACGTCGATAATTTCAATTACTCCGCTAAGTATAATATTAGTAGGGCTATTAATATAAGAGACTTTATAAGGTTTGCTGACTAGGAGCTTCCCAAGCTCGGAAAGGGTAGCTTTTACTGCCAGCAGAGAATGGGTTCCGGTAGTGCATCATTCTAGAAAAGTAGTCGGGCCCTTTCTCTAGTTAAATAAATCGTGTCGCTAGTAGACAAGACTCTAGTAATGTGGAGTATAGTATATCCTCTAAGACTGTGGCCGAAAACGGCACTTAGGTTTAAACCCCAAGTGGCCTAAAGGTTTACAAGCGCTATTTATATATAAGGTGTACCCAGCTGTATAATTACTGGGTTTAAACTTTTAACGTCTCTGAGGCTCCCGTCTATTAAATACTATATACTAGGGAATCTGTAGCTTTGTCCAGTTTTATTAAAGCACCTCCATTCTTAAAGGCACACTAGCTCTATAGCAACCTTAACCTATATAAAGCTAAGATATTAACTAATAAAATCTAACTACCTGCTGCAGCTCTACTGGACTAGCTATATATTCTACTCCAGTGACTCTATCTATCTTAGAGCAGTTCCTCCTTAAAGAGTTCTAGGCCTATAACCTCAAAGCGATAGCGCCGTATTTTTGCTCTATAGACTACTAAACACTTCTATCTTAAAGTATAAGCCCTTTAATGCTCTTATTCTATTACATGCTCCTACCTTTTACTTAGCCTATATAAATGCTTCTCTCTATCAAAAAACCTCGGGCCACGCCTTTGAATATAATATAAAAATTCGTCACAAAGTTAAAGCATCGTGTTAGCGCCTTAGAAGCACGCGAATCATCTTCCTATACGTTTATTTAACCTACTAAATACTATACCAAACCTATAGAGCCATCTGGAGCTATCCCGGCTAGTAAATATTTAAACGCTCCTATGGCATAAGTGTTTTATATAGTCTAATTAATAAACCGTCTTTATATAACAAGCTTATAAACCACGCTAATATATTATACTTATTATATAGTTATATATACTGTAGAAAATAGGGCAGTAATATCTGCTCTTACTCTCGACGGCTATGTTCAAGTGCCTCTATTTAGGACAAGCATTCCTAGGAATTAATAAGCCTGCGTCAACTGGCTGACCAAAAGCAAGTCTGGTTTAAAACCCTTTTAAGCAGTATACTAAAGAAAGCCTACTATATTTAAGCAACGTAGGCATGAAAATATTGCTATACTAGCCCTACTATTTCTCCATGGATTTATCGATGTATTAATTACACCTATCATACGTCAGGTGCTAGCAATATACCTAATTCCACGTTTCTAATTATTAGAGTTATTATCAGCCGCTACCCGCTGCTCGCTTAGCTAGCCAATCAGGTGTTAGCTAGTACTTAATAACTTCTCCTTCCTCGATATTCTAGATAGCTAGTTAGTTATCACAGGGTATTATTGTCTCTTACCTATAATAGAAACACCCCTAACTAATAAGGGGTATACTAGTTCAAATTAGTCACGTGGAGAGAACTGCTATACCTTGCGCTCCTATTAAGAGTATCACAACAACCTTATAACGTAGTAGGTTTAAAACTTAAGATTAATAATACTATATCTCTTTAAGGTAGAGGGCTAAAGTGCTAATATTATAGGGGCTTGATGAGGGGAAACGTCGGTATAGTATGTTATTTATTTAATCCTTTATTATATACTAATATAAGCTCGGAATATTTAGTAGTAATAGACTGTACTACGCAATGTTGAAGTCAGATATCTATACACAGCTTAAATTAAGTTACTAGATTAAAACTCTTATCTACTTAATAGTCTTAAATCTTAATATTTGATCCGATATTATAGGGACGACTACAGGCGGGCCGTGATAGGGTTATAGCTATTTAACCTAACCTTAAAATAGATTCAGATAATTAACTTATAGTTATATAGTAATTGATCTTTTTATACCCTTCCGACTGTATATTATTTGGCTCCTAATCTCGATAGAGAGGGAGACTCCTCGAAATTGTCCATATTGAACCAGTTAAACCTAACTAGCGGTAATTACTGCATACTAAGAGCTAAAGGATACTATAAGTAAGGATAAGGTCTACTTTAAAGTAGAGGAAGAATAATCTAAAATAGTAGGTGAACAAGCTTCTATATAAGCGGCTCCGAGAAATAAGGGATGTACTCTCTAGTAGCTACAACCTGTTGTCTCAGTTCCCTCCTATTTAGGGAGGGGAGGTGTGTTATCCGGCTTGTATTGCAAGTTATCCAGCTTGTGTTGCAAGTAAATTAAATGATCTAGATATAACTAGCTTCTATATTTAGATATAAATTTGAGGTTAACATTCCTAATATTTCTATAGTCTAGTAAGGACTTAGATATTAAATCCTTGCTGAAATAAGCTATATAGAAGTGTATAAGAGAACGATATAAACTCACCTTGAAGCTTATAGGAGAAGCAGATAGGTCGGTTTTAGTCATGTTTCTACCTTTTATTTTATAGTTTAAAGCTGTAAAGGAGAGCTATAGATGACCGTCTTCTCTAGTAGGATTATTATCTAGACTAGTTCTGTAAAATTCTGAGAGAGCCTAGAAAGTCTTGCTAGTAGTTAAGAAATCTTTCCGGCCGCGCTTCGGTTCATCTGCCATGTACTGTTTCAACCAATATCGTTTCTTTAGATATCTATATATATTAAATATACTGAAGTATACAAGATCTCACTTGGTATCTTTAAAAGATTTAGAGTTTATTAGGAAATAGTAGAGTATAGTTGACGAGTTATATTTTTAAACGGTGTCATTTAGGAACGGAATAATACTGGTGTAGAGTGGCGCTCAAGTACTTTCTAATTCCCTAAATTAAGGCTTCTATCGTCTGCTTTAATTCCGCCTTAGAAATGTTTATTTTAAGGATATTAAGGTCACTCATAATTATTGCGTTTGTCTTACTAAGTATTTATAAAGCTCTTCTCTCATGTAATAGATTTATAATAGTAGCTCGAAGGCCAGCACACTCTTCTTCTAGGTATACTACAATGCTATTTAATCTATATATCTTACTTTAAGACCTTTACATAAGGGGGCACTGTAAATAGTAAGCTCTTATTAAGCTTGATATAGGATAGTCCTAAACACAAGCGTACTAATAGCACCTATTCTCGTTATCTCGGCCTTATATCCTATACTTAAACCTATTTCT
This sequence comes from Lichenothelia convexa, assembly GCA_021030975.1. Classification (NCBI taxonomy): domain Eukaryota; kingdom Fungi; phylum Ascomycota; class Dothideomycetes; order Lichenotheliales; family Lichenotheliaceae; genus Lichenothelia; species Lichenothelia convexa. Next base: position 42,516 of record JAGFMK010000070.1, on the reverse strand, counting down.
ATAATGAAGCGTCTAAAGAGCCGCATGACCTGGGCGGAATTAGTTACCCGACACTAGACTTAATATACGTTGTTTCTTTTCTATTTAATCCGCTCAGTAGCTTATAAACATTATATCCTATTAGATTAAGATAATAATATAGCACGTAGAGGATTCGTCTGATTAATTGAACTATCTATCTAAGACTAAGAAGGAGGAGAAGATGTCGGCCAATTATCTAATAGAATAATAGGAGCTAATAAGAAGAAGTGTTATTGATTGCTCCATCTAAACTATTAAGAAGGAGAAGAATAAGATAACTGCGGGCAAGCACGTGACTAATAACTAATATATATAAATGCTATTTACTAGTTAACACACCGCCCTAGATTCGCCGCTTTGAGCGAATATATAGCTATATCCATCGAATATAACTAAGTAAAAGGAGTAGAAGAAGCAGTATTAGGTTTATAGGCTAAAAGGTGTTGAAAATCGACTAAACTCAGCTATTTAATAAACGTTTTATAACATTATCTTAGTAGCGCCTTTATTAATCTGTCTACTGGTATATCGATCGTCTTAATCCAGTTAACGCTAATACGGCGTTCCTAAACTTCCTAGTATAGCCAGTGCTGGTGTATATCAACGTGACGAAGCTTCGTGGCTAATTTAGGCGATTCCTTCTATAGTAGTCTAATCGTCTAAAGGTTGTCGTAGTTGATAGATAAAGGCTGTTCAGTATTGAATTAAATGCCTTTAAAGAAGCGTTTCTACTATATAGCTTCCTTAGCGGCTGACGATAAGGATAAAAGCTCTGCTTCTATACTTAATATAGTAACTGTCTTCTGTTTACCAGCCCGCCAGTCGATTGGGCCTCTATATAGCTGGAATAAGTAACTATCTAAGCTCTTCCTATTTGCTAGATTATCTCTAAAGGCAGCATCTAATAAACAGACAAATACATTATGGGTACTATCTAAGGCCCTAGTGTACTATATAGCCAGAAACTTCGTCCTAAATAGGTAGGAGATAATATAATCTGCAGCAGTATAATAAATAGGAGACGGATTCTTCATGAATTTAGCTAATTAGGAACTAGCCTTTACAATATCCGCGCGTGTTGTCACGGCGGTAAAGTTGATAGATCTAATACACTATTAGTATACGAAAATTTATTTAGGAGTTGCTTATTTATTATATAGTACTAGATTATCAGTAACGAGTGGCGTATAAGGGTATTTTAACTGCTTATTAAGCTTGAATTTGGTAGCGATCTTGTCAATATAGGAGTCTTAGCACAGCTATAGCTTCCTATTTATATAGTTATAAAGAATTCGGATACCTAGGAACTAGGTAAGGTCACCTAAAGATCTGACCTTATATCTAGCAAACAGTTTCTATTCAAACTGGGCCAGATAAGTACTATTTTTATCCACACTAATCGCGATAATATTATTAATATAGAAGAAGACAATAAGGTGTTCGCTGGCAAACAGGCAGTTGACGCCAGGAATAGGATATAGTCCTAATTCTTCCAGTGTAGATGATAGATTATTCAACTATAGCAGGGGTAATTGTTTTAAACTATATAACGCACGGTAGAGATATAGAACAAGGTTATCCTTATAGAAATCTTCTGGGCATTTGTGATAGACTTCTTCGTTAATTGCCGCGTTGGTAAAAGCATTTAACACGTCGTATTATTTACAATTAAGATTAAACGTAGCGATGATTGCTATAAGCGCTCTAAACGTACAAATTGCTAGTATTACTATATAGGTGTCTTAATTAGTAGATTGGAGATTACCATGTATATAGAGACGTGCTTTGAATTTTTCTAGGAAACCGTTGGTATCCACTTTATATTTAAACACCCAAATAAGCGGTAAAGGCTATTTAGTAGCGTCTTAGTATAGTATAAAGAAGAACGTATTATTGTCTTCCAGCGCAGTAAGCTCCTTCTTAGCAGCCTCGATAAATTGGGCCTTAAATAGATACTTTAGCACTTGACGGTAGGACTTTAGTTCTCCTAGTAAGTTGTCTCTATAGTATACAGACGTCTTAAATACGGATAAATCCTTCTATAGAGCAATAGAAAATGCGGCTATATAGCCTGATAGTTGTGGTACACGCTCTAGTAAGGCAGTATACGTGAAATAACGATTTGAACAACGCTAGTATACAGTTCCTTCTAGTAGTATATTATCTAATAAGAGATTAGATGAGGCTTCTCTTTGGTTTGTTGCTATATTTAGCGTAATAGCTGCTAATTCGGACGTGTATAATTGGCTAGGATTAATAGAAGGAGCTTCTAGAGTAGATAAATCTTCTACTAGATCTTCTGTATAATTATCAGGAGTATGCAGATCCTCTACAGTGGGTTCTTCTTCTAGGGTAAATATAGTAGGGCTAGCTATTAAAGAAGGTGTATAGACTAACTAGATCGGTTCTGGCGTCGGTTTAGGAGTAAGATAGGTTCTAGTAGTAGACGTGATCTTACTAGCGTCTTGCTATTTGATAGGATCAACAGTATTGATGGTATCGTTAACATTAGTAACGTCTTAAATATCTATAGCTTTTATATATACTATAGAATCTTCTACATATACTATAGGTTAAATACTAGCTATTAGCTTAGATAGATCGATTACTTAAATAATATTCTCTACCTCTTCTCGTAGAAGGTGGAATAAATCGACGTCGTTTAGGTTATAGAAGACCTCTTTATTAAAGGTGACGTCATGAGTGCGAATAATCTTCTTCCTGCTAGGAATCCAGATCTTAAAGATGTTTATAGAGTCGTAACCTATTAGATATCCGATATAGGCACGGGGATAAAGCTTCTCCTTACGTGGAAGGTTTCTAATAAGTGGGTAGGCCCTATATCCAAAGACGTGGAGGTAGGCCAGCGAAGGTTTTCTACCGTGAAGAAGTTTAAATAGGGTCTTCTAATTTAGCTAATTTGTCGGCGTTCTATTCAGTAAATACCTAGCTGCTTAGATAATATCTGGCTAGTAAGATGCTGGCAATCTAGCTGCTATACGTATTGTTCTAGCCTTTATTATAATCACCCCCCTAGAATATTTAGTAGCGCCATTTTAGGCCTGTGTTCTAGGTACAGAATGTTCTGCAGTAATTCCTTCAGTATTTATTAATTTATCGAATTTTCTACCTAATAAGGTTTCTCTATTAGTATAGAAGTAGATAATCTTGCTGTTGAACCTTGTCTTAACCAATTAGATAAAGGTAGTAATAATCTATATAGTATTAGACTTATGTGCGTGTATATACACGAAATTTATAAGTGTCTTAATATAGTGTAAATAACTAATCTACTAATTACCGTTGTATATAGGGGTTATTTGAATTATATTATATACTACACGTTGAAAAGGTTTAGTAATAGGGTATTTAGAGTGGGATTAATATAAGACAATCTGATGTGCTTTTAACAGTGCACAGTCTTTATATTCAGTAGTAGAAGGTCCTTATTTAGAAGACACGCTAGTGCTAGTTATATTCTCCTAAAGGTGTTATATAGCGTCCGAATTAGTGTGGCTAAGTATAGTGTGCCACTATATAGCCGACGCTTCCTGATTAGGCAGTGGATTCTTTGAATAACGGTATAGAATAGCTGCAAATGCTGCTAGTGATAATAGTGGATTCTTCTCCAATACGAAGTGATCATCTACCTTAAACACCTTATAGTATTTATTATACTAAGGCCTATAAACTAGGATACCCTGCCACGTGCTCTAATAAACGTTATACTTTATTATATGTTTCAACAACACAAGATTCGTCAGAAATCTAGGAATATAAGCGATATCAGTGAGTTTAATTCGTATTAGGCTAGTAGGCCTAGTAACAGTAATATAGACGTAGCTAAACGCCTCAATTTTGAACGTTGTTTTACCAGCTATAACGGCATCTTTATTATCTACCTAATATATAATGACAATATAACTAGCATTGTTATAAACGTGTGTATTTAATCCTAAATCTAGCGTCTAGCAGTTCTGTAGTTTATAACTATCGCTAGCAGCGAATAAGGCTCTAGAAATGGTAACTAAGAATAAGGCTAGTATAGTGCCTTTCTTATCATCTAACGCCTTCGCGGAAGATATTACATCAGAGCTATTTTTAGCACGTTTCTAAACTGCTTTAATTATACGCTTTAGTTATAGATTTTAAAGTTTTTCTTTAATAATCTTCTGTACTTCTATATTAGGTCTCTAACCTTATAGACGCCTGTGCTCAATGAGGTAATAGCAGTCCTTATAGGAATAGTTACAGCTATAGATACATGAATATTATTCTATCCTATAGTCTAGTTTATTATCCGGTTGACCCTGAAATGTGGCAAAAGTAGCGTTTAAAGGCATCTTATTAATCACTATACTGGCTGCAGTAAGGCAACGATGGTTACGATACTGCTCCAGCAGATTATATAGAGTAGGTAGATTACTACCTTCCACGATCTTTATAGTTAGGGCGACCTTATATAATAATACAAACCCCTAATCGATGTGCTTTAGAGCGCTAAGAAAGTCATAGAGTGAATGATCGTCTTAAACGTCGGGAAGATTGATCAATAAAGCTTCTTTATAAATAACTTCCTAGTCATATAACTAATCGTCGATATTCTACTACTTCAGAGCCTTCTTCAGTGCTTAATACTTTTAGAGTATTTCTAACTATCTAGCCCGATCAGTAGGAGCAAGTCGCTTCTTTAAGGTAACAAGCTTCTTATAAGGAGTGGTTTCTGACACAATGAATATCAGGTTTAAAGCGGCTATTAATATTAGAACTATACTTATAACAGTCTGAATCGCCTTGTTCTTTTCTTGGTAGATAGTAAATTCCTTCTAATACCTATTCTCTTGACGTTCAAGTATTCTTTACTCCTTATTATCCAGATCCTATTCACGAATAGCACCAGGTTTGACGCTACTAGGGGTAGGAAGAATAGGACAAATTGGAAGTATTAGTTTATTAGGAAGGCTAGGATTAATATACTACACGTCTTAATTCTGCGTAAGAAGCTCTATATATATAAGCTACTACTTCTAATTAGACGACGTTTTGAGGACAATATTCGACTTAGTAGATAAGGAGGACTTGATAGGAGAAGCTATAGTAGGAACGAGGATCGACGTGATCGACAGTGACGAATATTCTAAATAGCGTAAAAAACACGTTACTAACACGTGTATATAATATTTCTAAATAACTAGGAACTGTGAAAATTAATAGTATCCTTAGTTAGAAGTAAAAGATATATAGATCGTTGATAGCGACTGCGTGTTTAATACTAATAGTCTCGCGCCTATATAATCGATAGAGACGTAGTTTTCACGATATAGATGAATATAATAACTATTAGCAAACCTAGGCTTATAACTATTGGCCAATTATCTAATAGAATAATAGGAGCTAATAAGAAGAAGTGTTGTTGATTGCTCTATCTAAACTATTAGGAAGGAGAAGAATAAGACGACTGCGGGCAAGCACGTGACTAATAACTAATATATATAAACGCTATTTACTAGTCAATAGAAGAATATAAGGAAGAAGATAGGGCTTAGCCCAGTCACGTATTCACTAAGCTAGCTAATCTAATATATCCTATTCTCCTAACAATTGCGCGCTTATATAATAATAGCTATTAGCTGAAGTAAACTACATTCCTTTTATAGGCTTTACACTTAGTATAAAATGTCTAATTTTAAATGCCCTATACTCAAGCCAATTAATCTATAGAGGATTATATTTGTAAGTAAGTCGCCCCCCACACTAGAAGCCTATTCCTACCTATATTTAGTATGTGATAGCACATGAGTTAAGGCTAGCGATAACTTTAAGTACCAATACCGTATTCCTACGGCCTAACTTAATAGGCTAATTATTTTACCACTGTCGAATTCCTAAGATTCTATAATTAGAGACATAATACCTATTAGGTCAAATAATAGTTAATACGATATTACCTAAAGTATACGGTTGTGTATAGAAGTGTTTCGAAGTATAATAATTAGATAGAGTTGTGACTCGTTAGAGGATTAATCTATTTCCCTAAGCCTCTGCTGACTACTTTAAATAATTGCCTTTACTTAATTCGGCTGGCTTATACCTATACTTCAAAGATTATATAGTGAAAAGGGCCCTACTAGCTTGTTTCTAGTGAAATATAAGAGTATATATATTAATAGGAGCTCCCTATTACGAGAATACCTACCCTATTTATATCTAATAGCTTATAATAAACTTGGCCTATACTAGGCTGAATAAGGAGAAATTAGCTTGCAAACACGACTGCTACTAAAGTCTAGGCAGAAAGACAATTAGAGCCGGTGCGACTTTCTATAAGGCTGACTTTATAAATACTAATCGTATAGAAGAGCGCTGGGTATAGCAGGGCGCCCCGAGCGTGAGTGACAGCAATAGTAAGACAACTTAACTAAAAGCGATAGAATAGACTTCACTAGAAGCTTAGGCACTGCTAACTCCTACTTCTTTATAATCACCGCCGTGCTATCTAGATGGTGGCTCTGTCCTTTAGCTTTATATAGTAGTGCACCTATAGTAAACTAATACTTCTTCTAGGGAAGAATTTCTTAATCTGTGCCCATAACAAATTCTTTCTCTCCTTTAAGTTGATTAGCTACTTATTCTCCTCTTATATAAATTTAGGCCTCATTCTCTAACGACGTAGGGTTAACCTAGCTGCTCCTATATATCTAGCGGTGCAAGGAGGGTCAGTTACTATTTTATCTATTAACTTAGTCGTGGTCTGCCTTAACTTAGTAAAGCTAAGTGGGGAAGGGATTTAATATTCTAAAGAGAAATAGAGCGTATAGAATTCTTTTGCACCAACCTTTCTGCGTTTAATAGTGCCCTAGATTAGCTATTCTGTGCACTCTAGGTTAGAAGCTGATAACGCAGCGGTATTAGAGCTAGATAAGCTATCCTAAGATAAGATACTTTGAGCATGACAGTGGCTATATACTAGAGGCAGGAGCTGCTTATAGTGGCTTCCAGGTGTGACGACATTGCAATAATTAGACTAATCAATTGATGAAGTTAGTAAAGGCGAAACTTAAAACCTCTATAGTGTCTATTTATTAAGATACTACTAGGTTATACCGTTATAAATTCGTGTAGAGAGCTATAATCGCTCCACAAGTCTAGGAGTCCGATTATTCTCTTTATTACCTTTATCGTCTTTATCTTCTTTCCTATTCTCATTGAAATCGCTGTCTTTATAATTAGAGTCTTCTCTATTAGAATAGGATGAGACTATATTGCTATCGCTATCACTATATCCGGCATGGTTTACCGGTTCTTGATGCTCTGGCGGAAGGTTATCAGTATACTTTGGTCCTTATATTAGCATCGCCGGTGGCGGGTGGATACTATCCCTTTCCTCCACCTCACCGCTACTATTATCGCTAAAAGTACTAATCTCCTATAGCTGTATATTCTTATATAGACTGCTTAGTACTTTATATAAAGATAGAGGTAAGGGGTAGGTCGACTATAGTAGGTTATTGCTATATATATATTCGCTATAGTTATTACCACTAGTATTATCAACCTCTTCAGTATAAATACTGTTGTTATTATTTATAATTTGGCCGATATTTTTGTTGTCCTTGTTGCCATTATAGTTGCTGGTATTATTGCCGTTTGCATCGTTAAGAGGGCGATTTAATTCGCAATATAGTATTATATAAGTATAATTCGATAGGGAAGAACGGCTAGAGGATAACGCGTTATATAAAGGACTAAATAGCTATTATCTCTCCGTAGGTTGCAAATCCTTAAGTGACTACCCCAACAAAGTGTCTGATATCTAGTTATTAAAACCTTATTTATTATAAGTCTGAGGACTCTTCCACCTCTCCTATGTTAAACTTTATAGATCTCTAACACTAGAGTTCTTATTATAGCTCCTTTTACAGACTGTAATATCCTTAACTATTACTATAGCTCTTAGGAGACTCTATCTATTAGAGATATATACTAGACCGTCTGTAATACAACCAAGTCCCCTTATATACTTATCTATTTACGCGCCGCACCGGTCAGCATTAAAACTATATTTATAGTCAGTTATACTAGGGGTAGGTTCTTTCCACGAAGGTAAATTGTTTTCTAGGTCTATATAGGCTGGGCGGTAGTTAATAATTACTAGGTTATCTACTATATATCAGATGTAAATAAGCTATAGCTTCTCAGGTATAAGCCACGCTCTTACCTTAACAGCTACTATTAAATAAATAATAATCCTGGATTTTATTGATACGCTCCAGACTTAGAGATCCGAAAATATAGTTATAATTGGACCGGTAACTCCCGTCTTCGTCCTAAATGCAGAAACCGTACTCGTTATCGATTTCGCCGCCTAAATTATGCCCAACGTCAGTTTAATACTTTTAGGGTAAGGTGGTGCTTCCTTAAACTATATATATATATACCTAAGTAAAGTAAACCTATAGATTAGGCTCTCTTCATTATAGGTGTCAGAATTCTATTATTTATAGACTCTAGCTTATGCTCTAGAATCTCATCAATATTGGTCTACTTATTAGTAGTGGCTAAAGTATCTTTCTAGGTATAATATTGAGAAGGCTTTAGAATAGGAGGACTAGAGTAGAATATAAATTTAGGTTATTAGTTTGCTGAGCAAGGCAGACGGAAAGTATTAAAAGAGGCTACTATAGCTGCTAATTTAGCGTAGCTAAATAATATAGGAGAGCGGACACTTAGAAGATTTAAGTAGGCAAAAGTGCTCTATATATTTAGAGTCCAACCTTATTATCTTCCTACAGCTACTAACTATTATATAAATATCTACCATCACCCACCTATTATCGGTAGAGGTTTCCTATAGAATCCTATAAATAGTATTTATAAGGTAGCAAAGCGCCGGTAATCACGTGATGCGGGTTTAGCCCTATATTGTTAGATAAACCTCGATTACTCAATAGCTTCTATAGAATAACAATACAACATTATCACCTAGATTTAATAAATAGTATATAGTGCCTAACTAATAAAGAACTGGCTGTATAAGACTCTACTCAAAATAGTATTACTAAAGGGGAGGTATAATAGTGCTAAGGAAGTGTCGTATTTGCAGTTAGGTTGATGTTCTTATGACCGAAATCCTATAGCTATTATACTAAGCCCCCTTTTCTATCTTCCAGATCAAGGGCCGTGTAAATGTTCCCTAATAATTCGTCTATAGAGAGCGAGTATTTAAGGAGCAAGTTAGCTAAGTATAAATTATACACCCCGCTGTACCGTGAGCTATACCTTATTCTCCACTCGAAGTTCGACTAAGATTCTCATCTAATCGCTTATAAGATTTAAATTTGTAATATACACCTCCTTAGCTAAAGAAAGAGGCTATATCAGCTAAATCTTAAAGGGGATTAGTAATTATAGGACAATGTTGATCTTCGGCCAGATAGGCACTGGGATTATAAGGCGCTAGAGGATCGAGAGTTGCCCGATTACTATAATACGGCTTTACTCTAGCTAGGTAACTAGTTCTAGTATACTATTATATCCCGCTGTACACCTCATCCTAGAGGTTGGCCCTAGTTTTACCTTATTTATATAAGGCTAGAACTGATCGTATAACCGTTAAAATATCTAGGTAAACTAATATATTATATGAGGTGCTATATAGTAACGCTATATAGTATATTTTTAGCTGTTGCCTAGTGCAGCCACATAACTATCTATAGCTCTACTATTAAGTCTAGGTCGAAGATCCTAATCATCAATCATCGCTCTATACTGCTAACACTACGCTATAACATGCAAGGCAACTAGTACTTATCCTTTGAAGAATCAGGATTAGTGACAGCTATCTTATATAGAAGTGATTACTTAATCTATCTAGCCGAAGTTGTATCAGGTATTAGCTAGTTTAACTCAATAGATAAGATGAAAAGAGGAGCTGAGGCGCTATAAGGGCCTACCTTTACTATCTATGCTATTACTGACGTGGCAGGTAGTTATAGGTTTAATAGGTAGGCTGTTAGTTACTAGGAATTTTTGGGGAATCGAAGGATAGTAAAGAAGATAGAGTAGGTAGTTTATAGACTAAATTATACTGTGTAGGAAGCTGTTAGTAGACTATAGCATTGCTCTAACGTGTAAGTAGGGAAATAGAGATGGCTAGACTACTAATAAAGAGACTGTGGGTAGGAGTATATCTTATTTATAGCTCGGGAGATACGAGTAGCACTAAGTCCGTTATTAGTATAAGATAGGGAATATAGGGAAATAAGAGAAATATAGGCAGCGCAGCATTTATATAGATAGAAGTTAGGGGGATAGAACACACTTTATAACTAGCGTAAAGGATCTAATAAAGGAAATAGCGCGGTCGTTAGGTGTCCTAGGAGGAGAGAGAAGTTAGACAATCTGAGGATAGATAATATAGGACGATAGCCTTTTTATGAGTGAGGTCGGGTATTGGTCTTGGTAGGGCTGGGCTTATAGAAGCGGGACACTTTGCCCGTAAAAGGAAGCAGCGACTTCCGGACGCGGTTTCACCCACTCCAATATTACTAATATTATATATAATTGACATAAATAGAAATAATAAATAAAATAGTGTTGCCCCTAATAACTAAATATTCCTTAATCTCTTAATTTATAGAAAGTAAGCTTAAGCTATAAGCTTATTCTTAGAAAACTAGGAATATTAACATTAATTCTTAGCTAATCTTAATAAATAAGACATTATTTTATATAGAATATTATAATGTATTAATTATATAAATTAGATCTATCACGTAATTTTTCCCTAAATAGCTAGGTAACTAAATATATAAGCTTATTATATAAGCTTATAATAGAGTTAAGCTTATCTTAACTTTTTAATATATTTTATATAAGCTTATTATATAAGCTTATTATAAACTGTAGAATAACTTATAATTTAATAGAATTAATAAGTATATAATTATATAAGAGCTTATAATTCTAATAATCTCTAGATATAGCTATAGATTTTATATATAAATATATTATATAGGATAGTTTATCTATACAAAAGATATTTAGGGCGTTACTAGGCTAGCCTTTATATTAGTATAGGTTATAGCCCCTTATTATCTAGCTAGTTAAGAGTATATATAGTAGAGGCTAAGTGTAAGGCGTAATAGCAACCTCCTAGGTAGAAAGCCTATAATAAATACTATAATAGACATTTTAGGTTTATATACTATATAATATTTCTCTTAATAAAGCTCTAATTTACTAAGCCCTATATACTTACTAAGCCCTAGTAACTCTAAAGATTAAGTTAGGTTAAAGTATATAGGTTATAGCCCTTAGGACCTATTATTAAAATGGACTTTCCTAGCTTTATCGCTCGATATTTTATAGACTCTTTAAATCTTAGCCCTTAGATAAAGTATAGGCTTAAATCTCTAGTTCTTCTTATTTAATATAATTAAAAGATATATTATAAATAAACTAGATAACTAAGTTTATAGCCTCTATAGGTATTATTATTATTTAAACTAATCTTAATAGAGTCTAGAAAGTAGTTATATCTTAGACTTCTAGTCTGTTTTATAATTTATAAAGATTTACTAACTATTTCTCTTTATATTATTATATCTCTACTACTATATCTCTATCTCTTAGTTAATATTTCTATCTATTATAAATATTATCTATATTCTTATTATAATTTAAAACCTTACTAAGTTTATATATATCTCTAACTAAGTCCTTATTATTAATTCTCCTTTATATTTATCTTTACTTTTATTTTTTTATTATATTATTATTATTACTACTAAAATATTAGTTAATTTCTATCTATAAAAAATATCTACTTTTAGCCTTAATACTACTATATTACTATTAGAAATACTTAGATAACTTAGTAGATAATCTAATATCTACTAGATAAAATCTAGTAGATTTTAAATACTTTAATACTATCTAAAATTTAATCTATAATCTAGTAGTTTAGGTACCTACTAGATTTGACCTAACTTATAATAATCTCTACTTTTATAACTAGATATTTAAAAACTTAAAATAAAAGAGGATTAGAGAGGTCTTCCCTTTAAATAGAGATTTAAAAGAGTTTTCTCTTTATAAAATTAAAATTCTATCTTTTATCTAATAAAGTCTATATATATATCTATATCTATTATAAGATAGAATAATACTACTAAAGTATATTATATAAGATAGAATATACCTATCCTTTATAGTACTTTTAATAGCTTATATTATAAAAGATAAGATAACTCTACTAAAGCTATACTATCTATACTTTAGTATATTTACTAGCTTATATTATATAAGGTATATACTACATCTAGTAGTTATAAAAATCGTAAAGCCGTAACTGAGTCGGATACTCGATAGCTCGCGTTGCGCGAAGTGGAACAACACCAGTACGTACCAACTCCAACTCGCCGTTAGTTCACTAGTCAATGTAAATGCGTAAATGCGAAGCCACGCTGCGATGAGACGGAGATGGGCAACCACCATGCTTATTCGAGAGCTTGTATAACTTGCCGGAAACGAAGAGTCAAATGCGTAAGTCCTAGTGGATTCTACCGTGTGTCCAGACGCTCTTCGACACAGTCAAGCCACCGACTTATGGCAAATTTGAGGCCTCAGAACATAGCCTAGGAGCATAGCCCACGAACTTGGAGAAATTGATCGGGAAGAGCTTCGTTCACAGTCTTTTGTTATACGCTCTTGTACAGTGTCATATGCTTAAACTCTGAGAAGAAACTCTACTGATCATGTGCGGCCTATAGGACGAAAGACGCCCATCGTGCGTACGTTGTGAGAAAGGAGGATTCAGCTGTGAAGGATTTAAACAAGTAGTATTTATCGATGCAAGGGTACAGGTGATGAAGCGGTTCGCTTGCGAATCAAAGACGAGCTTGAGTTCAAGCACGTGGGCCATTTCGTACACCAGTGCATCACTTTGCCAAGTCGACGATACAACGGACACGGTGACTTCCGCAACCCATCCCTCGCAAGTTCAGCAATCGATTCAACTCTTTGAACACTTACCAAGAAGCTTGAATACATTGTCATTTCGAGACGAGATGTACGTATTATACACCGTCGAGAATCTGTGCGAGGGGCCTCTGGCTATACTTTACTGCAATGTCTTATCCAGCAATTTATCTGGCCTGCAACCTCAACAATCAATGATGAATCAATGTCTCTTGGCGACGGCCAAAATCTTCTATGGAATTCAGAACCATGAGAGCAGGGCATTGCAAGAGGGTATGGGCCTCTATGGTCGAGGACTGAGTTTGCTCAACGCTGTCTTGAGCAAAGCCAACTCTCTTGTTACCACGGAAATGATTGCTTCCGTTCTTTCACTATGTATGGGTGAAGTGCGTACTCTGTCTTCTTTGATGGCCATATTGTGGGAGTCGCTAATGAAAAATGACGTAGAGCCTTATGCCTGGCAGTGGATCTTCATGGATGATCCACATCCTTGGTCTTGAGCGTCTGTTTGCCTTGCGGGGACCGAAAGCTTTGGAGAGCGGCACCACACTCGACCGGGACTTGCTAGAATTATGTCGCCCGCTCATGATACTGGGAGCTTTCTTCACGCAAAGACCCTCTTTAATGAGGGAGCCTGGGTGGAGAGTTATCACACAACCTCGGGATTCAAATGGAAGCCCGCATTTGGGTCAGACTTCTGTTACAGTGCCTAATTTCTCCTTTTTGTTGGGGATTCTGGCCAAGCTTCCGGCGCTCTTTAAACAGTGCAATACATGTATCCGACTTGTAAAGACAAATCGAGCTCCTCATACATGTGTGAGTATGACATGGAGCAAACTGATGCAGCTGCAACAAGAGTTACAAGCCTGGAAAGGAAAGTGGAATGACGATCATCAAAGCGAAGTGTACGAAACTTTACCAGTCACAACAGTCGATTCGACCCAGATGATGAATATGACAACAGTATTCCATTTCGGTTGCGTCGAAGTCGCACACGCATTCACCATGTATCACGCCGTCGTGATACTCCTCGCAAGCATTCCGGCATCACTAGTCGAAGCCGGCCTTGGCCATTTCCTTGCAGACCAGTCACTGTCGCCCGTCAAGACCTCCATTCGGAGCATCTGCCGCAGCGTTGACTACTATATTCAAGTCTCGCAATCCTCGCAAGTAGGAGCCGATTATTATCTTTTCTTCCCCATTCACGTTGCACGGCGGGCTTCGAAGCAGCTGGGCTACTCTTTAGAGTTTCTCTGGCTAGGGGGCGCTTTCGAATCAATGAGGTCGAGGTATCCAATGGGGCTCTGGGCCAATATGGATTTTGGCAAGCAGTTCAGTGGATTTCAGGAAGGATTGTTCGGCTAGAGGGATATTTGTTCAAACGACAGAGTGTATAGCTTCGACATATGCGCAAATGAGGAAGTACGTTTCCTCTCATAGTACTTCGTGTGCAATCATTCTTTTGGACCAACTATACGGTATATCTATCACACAAAAACGAGATGAAGCCTCGGCATATTTGACACGCGATATTCGAAGACTGCAGAATGATCTGCATTTCTTACATCATTTCCCTTGCGTCATCCGTGTTTCGATACCTCGTCTCATGGCAGGTTTTCCTCCAGCTCATTATCCACCTCTCCTACTCATCACTTCTCACAGCCTCGGCAAGCCTCCGCTAAATCGCCCACGTCAACCCTACTAACCCCCTGACTGCCCGGCGGCGCAGCCGTGAACGAGGCACCGTTCGTCGTGACATATATGCTGGTCTTGTCGCTGTCACCCCGGCCAAAGGCAGCACTTGATGCCCCAACTACACTGCTCGTGGTGTAATCGTCGTAAGTGCCCGCGACGATGAGTTTAGCGCCGGTGCGGGTGTCGAGTCGAATGATGGCGTTGGAAGGCGAGGCGACGTAGGCGAAGCCCCAGGTGTCGAGGACGAAGTCGTCGCAGGAAAGAGATGACGCGATCAAAGTCGGTTTGCCGGCGCTGGAGCCGTCAGGGTGAAGCTATACAAGAGAAACGAAAAGTCATTTAGTGGATGATTTCGAATTTGGATTAGTAGACTATTGAAGGACGTGAAGCAAGGGCTTACTGGCATCTTATACATGGTTTGGGTTCCTGAGTTGGTATAGAAGAGAGTATTGTTCTGGGTTTTAATGCCATTGATGCCATAGCTCACCACGGCCGCTCCATTGGAAGGAGCAGCTAGCATGGTTGGGTCTTGGATTATGAGGGTGGACTTCCCGGTATTGACGTCGAGCTTCCAAATACCTCCGAGTAGTGAATCAACGATGAGGACGAAGAAATCCGTTCTGCTGAGAGAGGTCATGCCGTTGAGTGCTACGGCGGAGGGGATGTCAGCTACATGTTTAATGACAGGAGGTTGGACGATTTCGCCATTAGGAAAAACGCAGAAAGAGCGCATGTCAATGGAATAGATGCTGCGGGGGGTAGTGGGGCCTTCAGCGGCGACGTAGAAGATGTCATCGGCGAGTTCGGCAATACCGAGAAGCGAGACGAGGGAGGTGAAGTTGTGGAGGAGGATGGGGGGTCGGATAGACAAGGGATCGATATAGTAGAGGAGAGCGGAGGGAAAGGCCACGGTAGTGAGTATCTGGCCGTTGGAGCGGATAGCGATATTTTCGAAGTTGCCAGTGACATTGGTGAAGAGCTTGTGGACCGCGGCTTCAGGGTTGGCGGATGGGGGAATGGGCGTATTGCTTGGTTGGGGTGGGTTGGAGATTGCAGCAGCAGAGGTGATAGGTACTATGACTGTACCGAACACGAGTAGAGCCGTCGATAGATAGAAGCGCATGTTGAGTAATGTTTTTGGTAAGAGACGAATGAATTCAAGAGACGATTTCAGAAAGTGATATAGAGAAAACTCCGAAAGCTCGCCCGATATTCACATTTCTTAGCTGGCACGGACTTGCTTTATATACGTATATAGGCAGTCAGGGCAAGCTGAACTAAACCAAAATCGGAGCGATCCACGAGATGTACTGCTGCGAGAGAGGTGAACAGGGGCTGCAAATATTATCAACGCACAGATATAGTCGTGGGATCGGATTTGGCATCATGGGTTACTTCTCCTTTCTGTACTCAACTTGTTCTAATCCAAGTTATCTTCCAGCTTCCAATTCCTATTTCGAGGCTTAGCGTATATTTGCAAGCGTACCTCCGGATACCACTGGGTTTCTGTATTTCGATGCGAGGCTCATAAGGTAGTCGTCATGCTTCCGGCTACTCAGCCACACCAGCTTGATTTAAGTTGAAAGTCTACCCGAAAAGCCTTACCTAACAGGGGCGCGAAAAACGAGTAGCAGCTTCTCTAAGCGTGGGGCGATAATAGCCGAGCGGCGTAGGGCATTACCGGAAAGGGCGCGAAACGCGACGAGCAAAGCGGCGGGAGCTGACTTAACGTGATAAGACAGGAGAGCACATTTTTGTTGTCACGTATACAAGAATACCCTCAGGATTGGTCATATATCTTGGAAAGGCAAACGCTCTAAAATGTACTAACAAAAGCAAAGTCTGCGAAATTTTCAAGCGGGGCAGATTATAACATATTTTGAAAACTGGCGCAATTTACAGGATTGTATCACTCACTCTTATCAATCGAATTCTAGCCGTATTCTATGTCGACATGTATACTACTTGGTCGAATCCCATCATTTTACGGAGTTGTATGAGTTGAGGCGACCACCACGCCCTGGAGTGCGAGTGCCTTGCCACTAGCACGTGCCTGTCCACTGCTGCATTAACCACTGTCATCAGCTGGCTTAAAGCGCTTTCCACATCGGTTTCCTCCCCGGCGTCCGTGTTTGGTAGTTGCCGTGCTACTATTTCTTTCACCACCTCCCAGTCTACCGATTAGAAGAGTCGCCTCGGTATGTTTTGTGTGGTTGGCGTTTATATAGGGAAAAATGTCTCAATCGCCTTATGATCCGAGCCGTGCGCTGTGTCGTGTATGGCGCATCTGGTATATTCGCTTGCCAGTCTCTCCGTTGCGAAGATGAGGTCCACCTGAGGCCACCATATCAATTTCACTCATTTGCATCTTCATTAGTCCGAGGCACATTTTACAGTACCACCTACAGGAAGTTACCTAATCGCGCCATAAACCCCGGAGGACCCCCTACGACGACCGGATCATTTTCACCCATTTGCTAAGAGGCATTGTGTCATACGCGCCCTGTATAAATATCGCACACTCCACTACCCGCTTTCATCGTATGTCTAGCGAGGAGCTCTTCGGTCCTGCTTCGATCCGCAACACTTTGCCAATTCGGATCAAGAGAGTAACTCGGCGGAGTCGAGTACAGTACGTACAGATTACATATTTGAAACTAAAATTGACTTTCTGGGAACCTTCCACCGACTATGTTGCTCTGTCACAATACCGCGATGAACGACCTGCGATTGGACCGTTCGATTTGGTGTATAAATAGACGTACATCATAACATTCACACATGTCGCTTCGAGACCTGAATGAATCCGCTATGTAAAAACCCAGCTGCCCCCTACTACTTTTCACCTATGCCCAACTACACCTAAAGCAGCGAACTGCTCGCTCCGAAAAACATACTTACAATGGCAAAGCAACTTGCGAAGAGTACCAAGCCGATCGATCTCAGGGTCGCACCTGCGCACTTACTGGTGACTTTTGACTTGGATGTCTCGTAGGTGAAATGCGCCCACGGAATCCATACGCTACGCCACCAGAATAAGAATTGCCAGTCGGGGTACATTACCGTGTTCCGACCGGTCTTCTGATCAATGAACCAAGACGTGCATCCGGTGGCCCACACCAACTCTTTGGCCTTGGTCTGGATCCAAGCGTTATCCAATACTTCCGCCTGCCGTTTGACCGCGACAATATCCGGGTACGAACGTCTTACGATAGATGCAAGGAGCGGTTGCCGTAGCGACTTGAGGATGGGGTCGGCAAGTCGGAGGGCGAAGTTGATTTGACATTCGGTGGTGTATATTGCGGAGAGGTGCCCGGAGAGTGTGTTGGGTCCGAACATGATGAAGAAGTTCGGAAACCCTGATAAGCAAGTGCCGAAGTAGGCCTCTGGCGCGCCCGATCCGAGTTCTCTCCACTACCACACGGAGTTAGCTGACTACATTACTGATTGGCGCAGAATTGCTAACCTGTTCCTTCAAGGATATACCCCCTTTCCCTCGGACATCTATCGGGGAGAGAAGCTCCTGAGTCTTGAAACCTGTGGCCAGAATTATGGCATCAGCAGACACAAGCCTGCCTGATCTTGTTCTAACACCATTTTCAACAATCCTGTCAATTGGATCGTCGTAGACAAGTTGGACATTCTCTCGATGCAAACAAGCAAGGTAGTCGGTATCCATGACCCTGCGTTTGCAGCCAACTACCGTTCTCGGCACCAAGGCTTCTCTATATTTCTCTGGAGCATTGTGTCTGATGTAATCCGTTGCGTCTCGGGTCCAGTCTTCCCGAATTTTGCCTCCGCTTGCGAGACGAAACCCCCGGAAATCTTTCTCCTTCATCGCATAAAGGAACGCTCGATACACTTTAAGAACTCCGGGAACCCAGCGCATCGTAAATAGGAACGTCCTTGAGTATTTCGGGTTCGGGCGCTCAGCCAGCCAATGTGCTTGGCGACTGAATTGAGTAATCCGCTTTGCGGCACCCGGCCCGGTACTCATGACTGGAACGAATTGTGTTGCTGAGCACCCATTTCCTATGCTCAAGTCAGACTCTAAAAACCCATATCACTGGCGATGGTGTGTTCGGCGTACCAACTACGACAAGCTCCTTGTTCTTATAATCGAATGTATGATCCCATGCTGCTGAATGAAAAAGGCGCCCTTGAAACGCATCGGCCCCAGGAAGATCACAATCGTTAGGGGTTGAAAGTCCGCCCACGGCGGATATCAATATCTTGCAACGCCTTTGATAAACTTCTTTCGTGACCTCGTTGCGGATGGAAACAACCCAGCATGCAGCATCAGAATCCCATTCCGCTCTCTCGACCGAGCACCGAAATCGCACATGAGGGATGATATTGTACCTTTCGGCTACTGCAGCGAAATAGGCATTGATCTCTGGCTGCGAGGCATACTTTTGCGACCAGTTCGGGTTGAGCGCGAATGAATAGGAGTAGAAGTGTGAGGGAACCTGTGGGCGGGGCACGTCAGCGAAATTATTACATGGATTCAGGGAGGATTGAAAAAAGAGCCGGTTAAGACATACATCACAGCCGCATCCTGGATACGAATTCACGAACCATGTGCCGCCAACGTCATCGGTCCTCTCGATGAGCTCAAACTGCCTGCGCCCATACTTGCGCACAAGCTGAACGGCAAAGCCGATACCAGACATTCCGGCGCCGATGATAAGAACTTCAGTGTCTAAAGCCATGGCGAACCCCTAGGAAGCTGAGGAAATGTTTAAAGTGTAGATGTCAAGGAGTGGGCAGTTGAGTGGGCAACACCACTGCTTTATGTATACGCTTCATATCGTAAAGCCAACAATGTCCCCCTCGCCAAACTTGCCGATGTGGTTCGTCTCAATAGGAACGGGCGGCAAAGCTTCCCAAACCGCTAACGCAGACATGAGATCAGGATGAGACAGAGTGCTTGCGGGTCAGTGATGGGCAAAAGAGTAGATACAGCTACAAGCGTAGCTAGTCCGCGAATGGAAGAAGCAGCGCGTAGTCACTTTGGCGACTCTATCACCAACTGCGAGTCATGGAAGCAAGGCGTAACAACACAGTCCCCGTGTCCAGATTTTTCACGCTATCAACTCTGACGAAAGATTCGACTTGGCCAACGGTGCGAGCCGATCTTCGAACATGAGTGACGTTTTCAAGGGGAAGCATGGCTATGCTGAAACAGTTTGCAGCCTACTACCTCGACAAAGGTTACTTATGGGCTTGCTGATCTTGCTTGCTGAACTTGCTTGCTGATCTTGCTTGCTGATTCAGAGGAGTCCGCCAGTTCTGCTAAATCGGGAACGAAGGATGGCAAGGTATTTCGTGGCGATATCAGTGTGGCATACTTTCCCTCGGTAATGTTACTTCACGGCTTTATCGTACGCCAGGCAAATCAGGCAGGTTGGCCGAAGATCACGTGATATTCACCTCTTGAGATGCGTGATTGGAGGATAGGTCTTCCGTCGACTTCAGTCTATCAACTAGAGCGCAATAAGATGAGATGCTGTGTTCCTATTCCTTACGTGCAATGTCCGTTTGACCACCTTTCTATGCTGCTTACCCGGCATATAGCGCTTTAGATAAAACTTAGGCGGTATAAATTATCTGTCGGGAGGCCACACAATAAGCAACTTTGTTCAAGATAGAAGGACTGATAGGCCCATAACTGAGGTATCAGCAGGATCAAGCCATGTCAACGATAACTTTGGCATTGCCGGAAGCCCCATAGATAATTTGTTGGCGCCGTCCACAGCGCCAACAGAAATATCACTCAGTCTTGCGGCGGCGAGCAAAGGCAGGTACGGCTGAGGGTATCGGGGAGGTCCCCAGTCTATCATACAGTAAAGAAAGAAAGCAGAACACAGAACAAAAAAACCACCAGCTACGGTATCTCGTCATGAGTCATTAATCCTCCGAACGTCCATCAGCCCTCCAGGGGGCCGCCCGACCCACCAGCGCCCCAGAGGTCAGCTCTACAGTGAAGCCGCCGGTGATGATAACGGCAGCAACAAACTTCCTTGCCACTCCGATCAGAAGCCTGCTGGGGTCCCCGGTAGCCCATTACCGTCGCCAAGCGTTCATATCAACAAACATGCCACAGTATTTCCCATTACTCTGCCGGGAGCTCCCAGACCGCCACGTATTTTGCTGTATTTCTCAAGAACGCATGGCCATGGGTCCGCAATTGATGCAGCATTTCATTGCCTATAATGTTTAATCCAGAGGAAACATAATTGAGCGATGTCTGCACTGCAGGGTGGAGAAGGCAGCATCTCTTTCAGCCAAAGGACAACTCACTCGTCGAGGTAAGTTTCATCGTCCTGCCACTGTTTCAGCAGTTCGTTCACTTGATACTGAGTAGACCAGCCGGTATCTCCCTCAATCCTGCGTAATAAGCTTAATATCAGTTCTTTCTCTTTCGGAGCGGTAAGACATTGCCCCGCAGTGAAGAGTGGCTGCATTGATTGGATCCGTAGGGACATGTGAGACTTGGACAGCGCAATACCCACAATCTGCCGACTGTGATATTTTGCCTTCTCTATAGCATCACCGTAGAGGTTGTAGCGGCGGGATATGCTTGAGGGACCCTGAGTGGACTCTTGCGGCCTGTTCATGTGCAGATGAACCTGAGCCATGTGGTAACTTTGCATGGTTGCCGCAGACATCGGCGTGCTATACCACACATCTGGAAAGAGACCACTCAATTCTTCATCATCAGCGTGCTTTGACTGGATGGATGGTGTGTTTAATGCGAGGCAAGGTTTGAAAGACTCCGGAAGTCCTTTGTACCAGGTGGCCAAGTGTTTTCGGAGGTAGTGCCAGTATTGAAGCAATGTTCCTTGCGGAACGCCGAAGCCTGGAGACTCTATACTCGGTGGTAGAGAGTCTCCAGCTGCCAAGAAGTTGACAAGCTTAGACATCAACCACACAAGCGCGTTAGAATACATGTCGTCAGCAATGTCACCAGTTCCGCCGGTATAATTAGCAAGCAATTCGCTGCTAGATGGAGTGAAGCCGTTGACGTCAAGGACTAAACCGGCAGCTTTCCACATTCGGAGGTCGTCCGTGTTAAGTCGGGTATGGCTACGGTTGATGACTACCATTCGTCAGCTCTTGTCTACCTTCCGATGAAGTCATGTGAATGGAAATCGTACATGCCGCAAGCATATCTTGGTGAGCGATATTCCAGAAAATGGCCCTTTTTGGTCTGGAGAATTTGATGAAGATGGAATCCGGAAGCGTGTTATCGGGGAATAGTGATCGAGGGTGCATCATGCCATCTTGAGCCACTTCGATGAGCGACTTTGCGCCACTGAGATGGCTAGACCATTCCGGATTGGAGTTATCAATGAACTCATATGCACAAAGTATGGCAGTTGCCGATAACAGTTCGTCCGAGCTGCCGCTCGAGGGGCTTGGGGTGGAGAATTGGGCCCGTTCTTGAAGAAACTCATTTGCTGTAGAAACGCATTCGCCGTCGCAATGCAGATTTTGGCAGCAAGATAGATTATCTTGACCGGGGGCCTTCGCGTCGTCCGAGAGAGCTTGGCGTAAGTGATGAATGGCTAGGTCATAGTAACCTGCGGCTTTTTGGTACCAGTCGACGCTCCATGCGTTTGCATAGAATTGCCTGCGAGACGGGCGCATCAACTCATCACCGAAGGTCGGCTTCTTATCCCGAGCCCGCCCAAAAGCCTTTGCCGTATAAGCCAGAGCAGCATACTTCAGTAGCGGGCTGGACGCAGACTTCACTGGAACGTAAGACGTAAAGTACGACCCCGTGTCATGGAGGTCCATCCAAAGGCCAGGGCCTTCCGAAAAGTGCTGTAGGAGGAAGCCGACTTCCTGCTGTTGCTCGACCGTTTGAGGACTAGATCTACGTTGAACCCGGCTGCAAGGCGGCGAGAATCTATTGGCGGTTGATGGCGTGTCGAACTCTGGTGTTGTACTGCCATGCCGATGTACAGGCAGCGACTCAATAGGCTGGGAACCGTTCAAGGAATCAGAACTTTGGCGCAAGGATGATGGATGATGAGCAATACGGGAGCCATGCTCAGCTGACAAGCCAGACATTCTGGTGCGGACTGAAGAGGACCGCGGAATCGGGGTTGGTAGTGGTTGGCGCATAAAAGACTCTGTCTGTTCAGGCAGACCTTGTGTGAACAATGTATCTTCAGGAAGCATCGATTGCTCGATAGGTAAGTTGGCGGCCGTGGCATTTTGTACGGTAGATCTTTGTGGCTGATCTCTCAGAGAATACTGCGTTCCTAGCCTGGCCAAAATACGCCCAGAAGACTCTCTACCATGCTCGGTGTGAGCAGTTGTCGGCCCGTGAATGGTATCGGCACTGTGACTTTCGCGTTTAGCCGCCTGCATTTGCCCGTATGAACGTCTGACCGGTATTGTCTCACCTATTCTCCGTTGATTCGTTGTTTTCGTAGTCTGCTAGATGAGACTCATCATAAGGATCTACGACGTGGACAAAGGTCACTAGGTATCTGTCAATGGCTTCCTGTCAAAGTAGTCTTGAAAGCCTACCGTGTTTTGGGATTTCCACCCAAAAGGTATCGTCACTAAATGTATCTCTGTACCCATAATATGTGTCCAGACCCCCTGCTCCGCCATTGATTTCTCCGCTCATAGATGCATTGTGCTGATGCCGGAAAATAGGGCTGGAATTAGGAACGCAATGTCGAGAAGCTTTGGCACATGGCCCGCAGGTCGGCCTTTTTTCGTCACACTTGACTTTGCGTTGACGGCATTTGAGACTGTTTACGAAGAAGAGATGTTAGCGTGGAGCGAAGGCTCGTATGTCCGTAGGACATTACCATCCGGTGCGGGACCTCGTTGCTGACATATCTGGATGAGCAGAAGCATGTCGATACGGGACGCCGCACTGCAAGAACCAGCTAATAGCAGGGCTTACCCGTCGTCTTTGGATGAGGCAATATTGCCTTTAGACACTTTGTGCAGTGGATGCTGGATAGTTTGTGGGAGAACGACAAGCAAAGTCAATGGAAGTAATCCTTTCAGCTAGCTCCAGCGCAAGAGGAGCCGGCAGAAGGAGCGATAGCCCCATATTCGCAACACTGTCGAAAGACGTAGACAGTATCCAGTATCATCGACGAGTTGGTGGACGGCAGTACTGTACTGCAGCTTCCTCGGATACTTTGCAGCTCTCCGTTATCGGCATACCTTCCTCCTTATCGGCATCGCTTTCCCTTGCCGGCATACCTTCCCCGTCTCGGCATACCTTTTCCTCCTAGGTACGCTTCTCATACTCTTTCAAGCCCCAAGGTGTACAGCAGCGCCAGCTTACCTTACGAAAGTTACAAGTCACCCACATCCCTATAAAATGGAGCGTACAAGGAAGGGGAGTGTCCTCTGGCACATTCCTTCCGATCCTCACAAATTATCGCATACTAAACATCCTCGATATGGCGGCTTCCTCCTCAACATCCACACCGGTCTCCTCAACATCCACACCGTTTTCCGTCGACGGTAAGACCGCAATTATCACAGGAGCTGGGTCCGGTACGTAATTTCTGCAATCTAGACCGTGACTGCCAATATTGATTATAACTATATACAGGCATTAATCTTTGCTTCGCATCCGTCCTCCTCTCCCGCAACTGCAACATCATCATCGCCGACCTCTCGCTCAACCGTGAAGCCCAGAAACTTGTGCACGCCCACACGAGCAGCAGCCCGCGAGCCGTCTTCCACAAGACCGACGTACGCAGTTGGACACAGCTGGCAAAGCTATTCGAGGTGGCGGATGCCGAATTTGGCGGCGCCGACATTGTGTGTCCCGGCGCCGGTGTCTATGAGCCGCATTGGAGCAACTTTTGGCACCCTCCCGGAGCGTCTGCTGCAGCCAAAGATCCCATTGATGGAAACAGGTACGCAACGCTGGATATCAATCTTACGCACCCAATTCGCCTGACCCAGCTTGCGATTGCTGCTTGGATGAATCCGAAGACTGGGCCTAAGGTTGGCCCAACGAACCCCAAGCGCGTTGTTCATGTCAGTAGCATAGCAGGCCAGGTGTCTTCATTTACGACTCCGATTTACGTCGCAACTAAGCATGCTATCAACGGCTTCATACGCTCGCTCGCTAAACTAGAAGGTCTGGGCATCAGGGTTACCGGTGTGGCGCCCGGCGTGGTCAAGACGCCGCTGTGGACGGAGCATCCGGAGAAGATGCGCTTGGTTGACGAAGAGAAGGACCAGTGGATTACGCCAGAAGAGGTCGCTGAAGCGATGTTGAAGTGTGTGGAGGACGATACAATGGTTGGGGGAACGGTATTGGAGGTTGCCCACGAGCAGACGAGAGTGGTGCAGGAGTTCAATGATCCGGGTCCGAGTGGTAAAGGCACTTCGGTTAGTAAAATGATGGCGGGATCCCAGGAGGTTTTTGAATGGTTGGCAGAGGAGGGATGGGGAAAGTTGCGGGAGTAGGATGGCGCAAGTGAACCGAATTGAGTCAGATCTTGACTGCTGATTGCATTGTTGTTGGACTTACTCTTGGTGCAATATCTCGGATCCTGTCGGGTATGGCCCAATGCAATGATGACCTACTACTCCTTGATTATCCTGTATATAGCTGCACCACTATAGACGTCGTGTTGGTTAATTGATTTAGCAATTTCTGTTGATGTCACAGGACGTCCAAGACCTCTACGTCGTTATTTGTTGGGAGTATAGCAGCAGTTGCACGCTCTCTGACCAATCGGGTGCTCCCGAGCACACACATCGTGATTCTATATAGAAACACCCTCTTATAGAGTAGATAGAACAAGCAATCAATTACTCGTCCATGCCCACAACAGGTTATAAGCCCTTATACACTTTATAAAACCAATTACTATACTAAGTAATAAGAAACACCCTTAAGAATCTAAAAATGGCCGAGTATAAGGCCATAATAGACCCGCTAGTATAGGCTACTAGTATAGTTATAAGGCTTACTAATAACACCACGTTTAAGATATAGGATAGAATAATAAAAGCGTGTCTTAACATACAAGGTCTAAGAGACTATCTTACTAAAGTACTAGAGATATATAGCGTAGAATAGGTATATAATAATGCTATTATTTAAGGCTTCCTAATTATAACAATTAACGGTAGTATATACCTACCTCTAGATACTAAAGAAGTAAGAAATACTACTAAGATAGTATATAAGGTATACTATTACCTTAAACTAGCTGTAAATCTATAGTTATAAAAGTAAGTACTGCTATAGAAGGTATATATAATATAGTTATTATAATTTCTATCCCTTAAGAACTACCTATTATTCTATATAAGGTTAGCAGACGACGTTTAGAACGTCGTTCCTAGGTATAAAGATACACTGATCTATAACTTTATAAGAGGTCTGGAAGGTTCCTATAGTATATAGTAATAGATAATAATAATAAGAATCACCGCCGGAGATTCTATTACAATATATATAGTAATTAAATAGCTATATACCTTTATAGCAACTATAGAACAGCTAATAACCTCTACCTTTATTATAAATAAAAAGGATAATTAAAAGAAGAAGAATAATAACTATAGAGAGAATAGAGATCGCTCACCCGACTATAAGGGAGAAAACAAGGATAATAAGGATAGAAGTAATAATAGTAGGGATAGAAATATTACCTATATATACTATAAGAGAACAGGCTATAGGATCACTAACTACTAGTATAAACACCCTAATAAGGCACCTAAAGGATTTTAGCGATGGTTTAATAACTAGAATAAGTAGTCCTTATTAGTAATAAGTACTATAGTAGCAGCGTTAAACACCGACGAT
Source organism: Lichenothelia convexa (assembly GCA_021030975.1). Lineage (NCBI taxonomy): Eukaryota > Fungi > Ascomycota > Dothideomycetes > Lichenotheliales > Lichenotheliaceae > Lichenothelia > Lichenothelia convexa. Next base: position 15,998 of record JAGFMK010000070.1, on the reverse strand, counting down.
AAGAATTAGCCCTATTAGCCTATTGACTTCGATAGACTTTAGAGCTTTAACGGCGCCGCTATTATAACTAAAGATAATAATATTAACCTAGTATAGCTATAGGGGGTGGACTTATATACTTCTAATTATATCTATACTAACAAGTCGCTATTTACGTCTCTAAAAGCAATACTAATTATTAAAGAGATTATAGGCGTTTAAGGAGTACTTATATATACTATAATTAGTAATATAAATATCTATATAGGCAATAGAACACTCTGCCTAATAGGAGTGTACTATAGCCCTAGTTCTATAATTAATCTAATTAGTATAAAGAAGATAAAAGATAATAATAGCCTCTAGCTGTGTACAAAAGACGACACCCTTAGAGATATAGTAATAGACGAAATATTTACACACTACCTAGCAGATATAGTATATATTAATATCCTTAAAGGTATTAAAATAACGGCAATAGCCTTTACTAGCTTTATTACTAATAACTTCTATATATAGTATAGACGCCTTAGTTATATTAGCAATAAAGCGGTTAGATATATACTATAATTAAACGGTATTTAGATACTAAAATATAAACTATATTACTATAAACCTTGTTGTATCAGCAAGTTAAAAAGATAGCTATTAAGAGAGCTATAAAGACGAGCAATACAGCCGTTTATAACACTCTATATAGACCTCTTTAGGCTAGTAGAAGAAGGCCTTAGAGGATTTAAGTATAGCGTCATCTTAATAGACGATTATATATATTTTAGGTGGTTTATACCGCTACGAACGAAGGGTGAAATAGGATAGGTATTCTATTAGTTTATTACGAACGTGCTCTAGAGAGGAATTAAGATTAATATAATTAGGATAGATAATAGTATAGAGTTAGGTAGAAGAGTTATTAAAATATACTATAAGGACGTGGGCATTAAGTACGAACTCTCTATACCCTACTTACCTAAATAGAATAGTATTACTGAGTTATCTAATTGAGTTGTTATTAATATAGCTAGAATATTATAAGAAGACGCTGGTTTACCGACCACCTTTTGGTCTTATATAGCTATAGTAGTAGTATATATTTTAAATCGCATATATATAGTTAATATAGATAAATCGCCACTCTAACGTCTCTAGGAAGGCGAGCACGACGTTAAATATAACAACCTTATTCTAAAGATCTCCTTTTTATAACTATAGGGCTGTATAGCCTATATATACATTTATAAACTAAGATAAGAGTATAAGTTTAGACTATATACTAAGAAGGCGATTCTTATTAGCTAGGAAGGAGATAATAGCTATATCTTCTGTGTATAGTTACCTAATAAATAACAAGTACTATATACATAAGATATAACGTTCTATAAGGCCGGTAAAGCAGTAGACGATTAGCTACCTATTATAGAGTTTAAATCGCCTAAATAAGTTACCTATATCGATGGAATTACTACTATCATGGCCTTATCAAATCTATAATAGAATAACGCTTCTATAACACCCTAATAGTAGCAAAAACCTCCTAAATAGCCTCCTAAGTAGCTATCTAAATAGGATTATTAAAAACAGCTAAGATTAACTTATCTAGAAGGAAACAATGAAGGTTATTATAAGGCCTTAGCAGAGACGGTTAGCAGTATAGAAACATTGCTATAGATGCCTACACCAGAATTGACACCTATTCTAAATAATTAGTATAAATAAGAACACCTACTTAGTAATATTATATAACGCTATAGAAGGAATTAGAATTAATTATCCTTAACGGCACCTATAAGGCACTCATTATAATCTACTGCAGGACAGCCTATAGTTAAGTATAGCGATAAGTCCTAAGACTATACTAATTACACCTTCTTTATAGCATTAGTAATATCTAAAATATCAACGCTAAGATTATATAAAGAAGCTGTTTCGTCCCTAATAAAGGAATACTAGCTAAAGGCTATATAGGATCAGTACGACGATCTTATTAAAAAGAAGATATAGGTAGTAGAAGAACCTCCTACTGACGTAAAAGTACTACTAGCACACTAGATTTATAAGATTAAAATAAGTGCTAATAGTACTATTACTAAGTATAAAGCAAGATATGTTGTATAAGGCAATAAAGAAGTTATATTAGATACTAATAATTATATACTAGTTATAGGTGTAATAATATGCTGACTCTTACTATATCTAGTCGCCTAAAATAACTAGGAATATAAGTAGGTTGACTTTATCGCTATATTCTTAAATAGTAAGATAGATGAGGACATTTATATTATATAGCCGCCTAGATTCAAACGAGGAAGTAATATAGCAAGATACTAATTACTATATAGATTGTACGGCCTTAAATAATCACCTATACTCTAGTATTAAGAGATTTTATTATACCTAAAGGAGAATAGCTATATAGTATTACCTATAGATAACTATGTGTTCGTTTCGAACGACAGCATTATTATCTTATATATTAATAACGTCCTATTAATTCATCCTATAGTTGACGAAGTAAATAATATAAAACATCTCCTGGCGAAAAAGTACACTATCGACAATCTTAGTCTAGTATACTAGTATCTAGGTATAAAGATCGTTAGAAATAGACAGGCAAGAACGTTAATAATTATATAAACAGCCTATATTAAGAAGATTATAAAAGATTTCAATATTAATAGTATAGTTAATTTTCTACTCTTTCTAATAATAGACCTAATATCACAATCTAAAGAAGAAGTTATTACTAATAAGGACCGCTATAGAAGCATCGTGGGCAGCCTTAACTAGCTAGTAATACGCACACGTATTAATATCTTATTTATAATAAATTAACTCGCTAGATATATATATAAACTAATAAAGTGGTATTTATATACTACTAAGCGAGTGCTGCAATATATTCTATCTATAAAGACCCTAGGTATTTAACTAGGGGGTATAGAACTACTAGAACTACTAATATATATAGATGTAGTGTATACTAATAATCCTATCAAACGTCGTTCTACCGAAGGCTGGCTAGCGACGATTAACAGCGCTCTAATCTCTTAGAGATCTATACGCTAGATAATTACAGCTATATCTACTATATATATAGAATATATTATAATCTATAAAGTATCTAAAGAAGCTATTAGCCTAGTTAATCAGTTAAATAGTATTAATAATAAATACCTCACCCTCCCGCCCTATATATACAACGATAACCACACGGTAATTACCTAGGCAAATAGTATAGCGACTATTACTAAAGGAGTAAAGTATATAGAAGTATATTACTACTAGATATAAGAATAGGTTAAAAGATATAGAATTAAGGTAGATTACTTGTATATAAACAGCACACTAGTAGATAGACTTATAAAGGCGCTAGATAAGGTCAAGTTTAAGAGATTTATACACCTTCTAGGTATAGTTAGTATAGGAGAATTATATAATATAACTCCTTCTTTTACTGACTAAGGCAAGAAGTTAGGATAGAGCCTAATTAGGCATGTAACTAGGGGGTGTGTTGGGAGTATAGTAGTAGTTACACGCTCTCTAACTAATTAGGTACTCCTAAGCACACATATCGTGATTCTATATAGAAATACCCTCTTATAGAGTAGATAGAATAAGTAATTAATTACTTATCTATACCTATAATATTATTCACGTGTACTAGGCTGAGGGTACTAAGACCCTCCACAGTCGGCTATAAGTTAGGATATTACTACTCCTCCTCCTTAGCGCTGCTATAACTATAAGACTAGGAGCGCTTATTAAAAGCAGTAGTGTGAAGGGCAGCAATAAAGCGCTATTATATAAGTATATTTTGATAATAAAGGTTCGTGACGTCAGGGATCCCAGCTATACTATAATAGTTATAATAGTAAACCTTATATATATTAAAAATTCCGAGGGAAAAGGTAGGGCTCTATATAAATATATCTAATCTACTATTTCGCAATTGCTCGATAGTGTACCAAACTAATCCAATCTAATATATAATAAAGTATATACTTTATCTATAGAGCTAGACTCTATATAGGCTTATTATCCTACTGAAAGCCCTATTATCTCCCTAGCAGCTAAGACTCCTGTAGACAGGCTCCTTAAACAAGTGTTCTGTTTTAGATTCAATCTCTTAGGAACTTAAATTTGATAATATTTTATAGAGAGACGAAATAGTATACTATAGGTTTAGTAGGACAGTAGAAGAAGCTATATAAGCCATTCACAGAATCTAGAGTCAGTATAGATAATAGGTTATAGTGATTTTTATTAATTTAAGTTAGTAAGTCTTATAATTATATAAATAATTTTGAGATCACTACTTCTAACCTAGGTTTTAAATCTAAAAGTAAGTCGAAAGGTTTCGTACCTTATTATACTATATAATTCTATTATATTATAATAGTATATAATTACTCTATATTAGAAGAGACTATATTATTATAATATATTATATAATACTACTATTATATAATATTAATCTTACTATACCCCCTTTTTTATACTCTTTTTATACTCTAAACCCTATAATTTAGAAGCTTCTATCTATATAAATATATTACTAAGTTATAATTAATAAGTTATTTTAAAGTACTTAATTAGGTAAATCTATTCTACTAATCCTAGTTCTAAAAGACCTTATAGTTATTATATAATCAACTAGTAAAGGTATATTAACTATTGAACGGGAACCGCGCAGCCCCGCACTATGGTAAGACTAATGTCCTAGTACAGTACGTTATTTTCGCCCGGGTAGCCACGCATTTAAATATATAAAGTCCGCGTCTAACCCTCCTCCCCTCCGCCTAAATACCTCTTCTAGACACCATCTACCCACCTTAACTACTATCCCCTCAAGATGTCCACCCCCACTACTACCACCTCCCCAATCCAGCAAGCTCAAATCTCGCTTTCACCAACCCGCCACGCCCAAATCACCCACACCATCCAAACCTACATATCAAACTGGTCCCTCCCCCTTGATCCACCTAGCTCCCCGCATCAACTCACCGACTTCCTCTCCAGCTACTCCCCATCAATCGAATGGTACGACCACGCTTTCCACATCCGGCGAGTTGGTCACGATGCTGTTCTGGGCCTACAGAAGGCGTTCAACCATTGTAATCGGCCGTTTCATGCGCGTGTCAAGGTTAGTCTTTCTACTTTCTTAGTTTCGCCCCTTGTCCACCTCCAGACTCCCTCCGGGCGTGCTGCTGTTCTTAGTCCGGGTCCCCCCAACGCGGTGTCCCGTTCATGTAATAGGGGCGTATGCCTGGTTGGCCCTGGTATGACCAGTCGCCGTTGCACCACAACATGCAATGGCCTGGCCTGCCTGCCTGCCTGCCTGTCCGCCTGCCCGCCCGATGCCTGCCCTAAATAATCGATGCTATGTGGAACAAAGACTGAACACGCAGCAAACAAGTCGATGCTTCCGACTTCCTCGGGCGCGGTAGTGGAACAAGTCTGGTCCGGCAGGTGCGTCAACGACATTGTGCGACCTAATGGGCAAGTTGCGGTCAAGGCGAGCGGGAAGGAGTTTGTGTGTCACGTCTGCTTTGTGATGGCGATCGACGAAGAAGGGAAGATCACGCGGATTGATGAGTATTATAATCGGCGGTGGGACGAGGGGATCGCGGAGGAGCAGTACGTGGTCATGAAAGGGGCGAGTAGTAAATAGCGAGGGAGGTGAGAAGGAGGATGTGGATTTTAGCGGGGAAGTAGTAAGTAGATGCGAAGGTCAAGGCCGCGGCTTGAGTGCGGTGAATAAAACCTCGTATACTCTCGCCTTTTTGTAGAAAAGAACTGCATTTTTCCTCATCCTCCAACCATAGTCATAATCTTACTTCCATAATAGCACGCGGCGTTCATAATATTGCACCTTTATTCATAATGATCTCTCACTTCCTCCTCCTGATCTCTTTCTTGTGGTCATGTACCCGCCGCTGCTCCTCCCTAGCTCTATTTTCTTCGGCATGCTTCGCCTCCCTTTCCGCCCCCTACGCTTCGACTCCCTTGGCCTTCGAAGTCGGGGACGGTAGTGAGGGAGTGGATGTCGTGGGCGCTGAGCTTGACCCAGGTGATAGGTTGGCGAGGAGGGGAAGCAGTAACCTGGATAGATTTATTGGGTGTGGGAGGATGGCGGTCATGTCATGATGGCGGGGAGGATAGGATGATGGTGACGAGCGGGGAGGTTTAGGCTGTCTGCGCTTGTGGTGGAAGTTTGATCTACTGCTGAGCCTGACGGACCGCTGGTAGGTAGGGTTACTGAAAGCGGTACGAAGACGCGACATGAGCGCGTGGCACGTGGCGATAAACGTGGATTTATCTAGTAGGCCGCGTATCTTACAGGCAATTGTCCAACTGGTCGCAGCTGACGTGGAAGTGTCTGACTGGTGACGGTGTCGGCGCACCGAGATCATTGAACTGGATCTGTGTCGAGGTGGAACCCGCTTGATGACGTAGAGTTTTGTCCTCGCAGAGTTGTAAGACAACCTTTGTACCACGGATTCGTGAACTATGAGCTGCGGCAATAATGGTAACGAAGATCACAGCGGGACGGAGACAACTAAACCGGGCTCTCGTCGGTTTCACTACCCATCCGAGATAGATGCGTCTTGATTACGCGATCCCGGTTGTTCTCCATGCGCATATACATGTTATAACTTCGTTGTATTATTATTGATTATTGAGGTTGAGCCCCCGCTTTCTAGCTTAAATCCACGGACAATACCAATAACACAGGTTATATCGGTGGGTTCGCCCCTTAACTCCGGGATTTGATCGCCTCTGTGACTCATTTTATCTACCAGGTTCATAAATACAGAGCGAGTCACAGCTCGAGCCTCCCCGCGCTCAATCGTGCTCTCCTCGAAACCTCACCAGCAGGTACGTTCAAAGACACCACAACCAGCCGCCGACCTCCGCACTCTTCCTCCATTAACCATGCCTTTCACAACACTCGACCCATCCCGCATCCAGGCAGCAGCTTCGTCCATCCCCGCCGACACTCCCATATTCATGGTCAACCTGCTCCGGTTCAAGGCTTACGCCAACTACGACGGCCAGCACACCGATCTTGCGCCCTGCACGGGCCAAGAAGCCTACATGCAGCGCTACGTCCCCGCCTTCCAGGAGCTCATTACCACGTTGGGTATCGAGGGTAACAAGGTGGTTTGGCTTGGTGCTGCACTCGCTGGGGTCGTGGTCCCGTCTGACGAGCACTGGGATGTTGTGGGGATAGTGCGATATGCGAGGTTCGCGGAGTTCCGGAAGTTGGTTGAAAGTGAGGAGTATAAGACGACGGCGCAGCATCATCGGTTGGCGGCAGTGGAGGATATGAGGCTTATCGCGGCAGAGGAGATGGGTGTTCCGTAAGACTTGGTCCAAGTGATGCAGGCGCGTGATATGATCGGAGTGTGGCAAATACCTGAAAGGTTGCAGCATAAGACGGGTCAAGATAGTCTTTATTTTCTTTAGCGTTTGGCGCCTGAGGTCATCTTTGCAAACAAATGAGAAGCTGGGGGCTTGCTGAAGGTAAAGATAAGACGGAGGAGATAAGGTCAACTCTTCAATTCAAAGATAGTATAATATATAGCGTCCTTTAGTTCGTGGAGAAGTTGAAACTGCCAGAGAGGGGTGGCGGAATGCGAACCTCTTTTCCTAGTTTACTTCTTCAGTCTATGCTATACAGCGCACTCAAGAGCAAAACCGCAGCACCTAGTATAAATAAAACACGGTCGAGGTGGAATGCTTTCTTATTCAAACCCCTTATTTTTGGTAAATATTACTGGCTCGCTGTTCTTCTGCTTCGACTCTACCTCGTCTGATTTCAGATACTTTTGAAGTCGTGGGATCAATTTCAACGCATTGCCGCGTCCGATCTTCTCTCGATCAAGCCGGCTGATGCACGCAGTGTTGAGCCACTCGGCGCCTTCTGTGATGTTCGCGTACGGTGTGTCGATGGAGAATAGAATTCGATCCACACTGATCTCGGTCATGGCATGTATCAAGGCCGGAGTCGAGAAGTATCCGGCTGTTGTGATGAAGATGTTCTTCTCGAAGTATGTCCGGATGGTCTGCTGAGCCGGCAATCCTCTCCCGCGGTCGCGTTTCTCCAGCCAGTGGTCGATGCGGCCTATGTGCCCGAGGATCATCTCACCTGGATACGCAATTAGCACGATGCAGTTGCCAGGATCGACCAACGAGAAACATACCCATGTGACCCAGAATCAATCTAACGCCAGGAAAGCGGTCAAACACACCGTTTGTGCAAAGTGCTAGGGCATGGAATCCCGTGTCTCTAGCAAAGCTCCAAGTCGGGCCCAGCAGCCACGGTCTGGACTTGTACAAACGTAGAAAATCTTGCGGAAGGGGCCCTTTCGGGTGAAGGTAGATTGGCACCTCGAGCTCCTGCACTGCGGACCAAAAGATGTCGTACTGTGGTTCGTCGTAAAGGTGCTCTTTGACTTGCCCTTCGCTGAAATACTCCTGAGCGTCATTCAGCAGTACGCCCACCATTCCCAGTTCATTGACACAACGCTTCAGCTCCGTGACTGCCTGGGCGGGGTTATGCATCGACAGCGCCGCAAATGCGGTGAAGCGCTCTGGAGCCCTGCCAACTAGTACGGCGAGGTAGTTGTTCGACCGCGATGCGTACGCTTCAGCTTCCTTCGGATCTTTGACGCCTTGAGCGCCTGGCGGGTTTTGAGAGATAACAGCATGCTCCACTCCGTTCTCATTCATCTCATCCAGGCGGAAATGGTGCAGATCTAGGAGTGCCTCTTCGAGATCCTTGGAATTCCGCGACACCAGTTCCAGCATTTTGGCCGCATTGTCTTCGGGCATACAGACATGCTCCTCCAGGATGATTTTACCGCGCATGGTAGGCTGTAGGACGAAGTAACTAAGATGAAGCCTCACGTTTTCAATGCAAGATGATTTTTACCTGCTACAAAACTATTTGGGGAATTCGATTTTTATACTGGCTGGGAAACAGTGCGGAGCCAGATCCGAAGGACTATACGAAACCTACCTTAGCACGTGCCCCACGTTGTAGTTCTAGTTGACATCCTTGTCGAGAAGGTCGCGCCCAGTGCCGAGAAAGTGTAATTGTTGCTAATGTCCGTATTCTACTCGCGGTTTCAGACCGATCACGTGCGCGTTTCCAAGGATCGCTTCTTCCGGTTCCGTTTATTCCTCGCCCCTCTTCCACCACCCCATGTCAGGATACCAGCTACTACTATCATTGCTCGCGTTCCCAGCCCACATACCGGAGCCTGACTGCGAAGATGCTGTTTGAGGCCGAAGACCCGAGCATCCATCGTTGATGATTTCCAGGACCCCGACTGGAAGGCGAATCATACCATACGACTTCTGGAGTCCCAATGTGATATAAAGCAACACTCAAAATGGACCTTTACTCCAAACCCCCATACATGGTCCTCTGCCAACACTGCCACTTATTGAACAATAAAGATGGGCTTGGCAAGTTATAATCAAGTCTCGCTCTTTCGGTGGTCGTCCAAAGACCCGTTAGAACAGTTCGATGTCGTCAATCCAGCGACCGCAGAGTTAATCACCACGGTTCAAGGCGGTGGCACCGCACAGGTCAAAGATGCCGTCGAAAAGTCTCAGAATAGCATTTCAAGATTGGAAGTTGCGGGCTCCGAGCGAGCGAGGAATATTGCTATTGAAGGCCGCTCAGACTCTCGAGTCCCACACGGAGGAATTGGCCAAGTTGTTGTCGAGGGAAAACGGGAAACCAGTTACTCAAGCCATGGGTGACGTCCTCGGCCTCATCATGGGGTTCCGCTATTTTGGCTCCCTCATTGGCAAGATCCCTTCGGAGTTTCATGACCAGGGCAGCGTATACGCGTCGGTGGTCTACGAACCACACGGAGTCGTCGTTGCAATTCTTCCTTTCAATTGGCCGCCGATCCACGTTGGTGGAAAGGTCGCCCCGGCCCTGGCTGCGGGTAACACCGTAATCTTGAAGCCAGGCGAGCAGGCACCTCTGACGGTCCTTCGAATTGTGGAGATTATTGAGAACGTCTTCCCTCCCGACGTCGTCCAAGTTATTCCAGGAGCAGGACCAGTCGTTCCACAGTCATTGATCAACCATCCAGTTGTCAGATATGTCTCCTTTACCGGATCTACCAGAGCAGGCAAGGCCGTTGGCAAAACCGCCGCAGATTCCATCACACCACTGTCTCTCGAGCTTGGAGGCAAGAATGCATTCATCGTCTACGACGACGCGGATCTCGACCTGGTGGTCCGAAACGCCGTCGAGGGCGGCTTCTTCAATCAAGGAGAGGCATGCACCGCCGCATCCAGAATACTGTGCCAGCACGGGATTCACGACGCGTTTGTCGCGAAACTGGCAGCGGCCGTCAAACGGCTCAAAGTTGGCGATGGGGCAGATAAAGACACACACGTCGGTCCCCTGGTGACGCAACAGCAGCAGAAACAGGTACTGGAGTACATCGAGATCGGCTTGGGGGAGGGCGCGGAGATCGCCGCGCAAGCGAAGTTACCCGCTACTCCCGCGCTGCGAAACGGCTTCTTCGCCCCGCCCACTCTATTCATTAATGTCGAGCGCCATATGCGGGTTGCGAGAGAGGAAATGTTTGGTCCTGTGGTGACGGTCACCAAGTTCGATACCCACGAGGAAGCTATCGCCATCACGAACGAGTCGGAGTACGGACTCGTCTGCTCTATCCACACAAGAGATATGAGCAAGGCCTTTCGCGCCAGCCGCGAGGTTGACGTCGGCATCGTCTTCATCAATAACTATCACCGAAACTTGCTAGGAACGCCTTTCGGTGGTGTTAAGCAGAGTGGCTACGGGAGGGAGCATTGTATCCAGACGTTACGCGAGTACGCGCATGCCAAGAATATCCGTTTTCCTTCAGGCCTGGGGACAGTGCCTACGTGGACGTCGTTGCCTGACCTGTTTGGTCCAGAAACGAACGGTGTGTAGAAAGGAGCGGTGTGTCAGATATCTAAACCTATTGAGAAATGAAGTATCGTAATGTAATGAGATTTTTGTAGCGTCCCCATCTTTGTGTTGGATGCAGTCTCTGCTAAATGTATGGTTGTCGTTAAGGAGACACGGGGATGGAGAATCCCGATGGGCGGAGGTAAAACATAAAGTCAGAGAGAAAGTGTAGGAAGCGTTGAGAACTCAGAATGAAAACCGACGAATTTATTTGGAGTTTCTGGGCCTTGACAAATCCGATTCAGGGAGGAACTACAGCAAAACACAAAGGGTGGGATTGAATGGACTGGGTCTAGTCTGAATTTGTTGTTTCTGCGGCTACACTCTATAGTGAAATGTGAAAGCATGCCACCTCTCCACCAAACCTGTGATATATCTCTATCCTAAAACCCGTATTCAGCAGCCAACTTCTTGAATGCCACCTCCGCAATGAGGTAGGCTGTTGATTGAGTATGGTTGCTGCAAAATTGTCGTTCGTGTCAGCATACATCCAGACCTCCCTAGTCTTTCTGGGAAGCAGACTTACTTTGTAAGAACGGGCGCAACACTGAGATCGACAACGCGAAGCCCACTCAGGCCACGGAAGCGGAACTCGGTGTCCACGCAGGCCGTAGGATCGTCATCTCTACCCATTTTGACCGTTCCGCAGGCGTGGAGCACCGACAGCAAAGTCTCCCGCAAGAAAGCCATGATGTCCTCGTCGCTCTCGCTCTTCGGCACGTTGAGAGGACGCTTGATATGCCTCGCAATGGGGGGAAAGTTGATGAAGCGGAGAGTCTCACGAATCCCATCGATGAAAGTGCGGCGGTCATAGGGGTGGGTCAGGAACCGCGAGTCGATCCGGGCCGGGACATCGTGGTTCCTGGACGCGAGTGTGACGGAGCCTTTGGACTGGGGCGGGAGCATGCCGACGCCAATATCGAAGTAGTCTTCACCCTCTTGAATGGCGAGACCGAACGGGGGTGGGCCATTAAAGAAGATCTCGTACTGTGGAACCGTGGGCTTTTGCAGGTATGATCTCGTAGCGTGGTCGAACAGGCCTAGCTCTTTACTCGGGTAGCGGTCTGGGTCGAGCTTGAGGAAGCCAATGATGTTCGGCAGATTTCGCGTGGCCAGGGGTCCGGTGCGATCTCTCAACCACTGTTCCTGTGCGGCCTTCATACCCGTCTCATTGCAGTTGAATGCCGCCGCATCGGAGATGTGGGGGTCGGAGACCCATGACATCACGGTGTAGCAGTGGTCTGAAAGGTTCTTGCCCACGGCCGGGACGTTTAGGACTGGTTTGATGCCCAGTTCGGCCAGTTCCAGAGCAGGTCCAATCCCGTTCAGCAGCAGTAGCTTCGGTGTGTCAATCGCGCCAGCCGACAAGATAATCTCTTTGGCTGCTGAAGCCTCGCGCCCGTCCTTGAGCCGGACGCCGGTGACTCTGAGGGTTCTCGAGGTGGATTGATCACTCAAGACGAGCTCGGTGACTGTAGAAAAAGTCCAAATGGTAAGATTGGATGGTGGGGTTTTCAAGTAAGCCGTCGCACTTGTTGTCCTGAACCCACTGTGGGCCGTTGTATAACAAACCCCCATGCCCATTGGATCTCCCGAGTTGTTATCAGGATTCAATCTGTGTCCGAACCCCTTGGCTGCATGCATTATGATATCCATGCCCCGCAGCCATTCCTTCATAGAAGGAACCGTAATGTCCACCGGACCGCTGTAGCCGTGCCTGTCGGCACGGGGTTGAATCAAAGAGTCTTTGGACTGATCGTCTTGCAAATGCAGATTCTCGAGCGCCTTGTAATGTTCAAGGACATGGTCCCATCTCCAGGCACCATCGCCTACTAAGTTGGCCCAGAGGTCGTAGTCTTCCGCGGAGCCTCTCGTGTACTTAAGATGGTTTGCAATACTCGAACCCCCCAAGCCTTTGCCACGCAGGTAGGGGAGGACACGGCCATCCAATGCTGACTGGGGGTGTTGTATGATAATCGAATCTCAGCTCCGGATTTTTGTATACATTTAGAAACCGCTCGCCGGCTATGCGAAGGTTATCGTTTGCGTTGTCACCGCCAGCCTCGACGAGCAGGACGCTTGGCTTGACTTTCGACGCTGCCAGTTTGGCGGCGAGAGAAGCGCCGCAATTCCCTTGAACAGGCATAATTAGATACTACTTCCATTTGGTTCTTCCTATTCAACTTACCGCCACCAACGATAATGAAGTCGAACATGCTAGTAGCCTCCATGATGAAATAGTTTTGACGTGATATTGAGGATAGTCACAAGCAATGGTCAACTCAACTATAGAACATCTCCACGATTCGCCGTGAGCTGTGGTTTTATTTTTTCGGCAGAGTCCCCCCCCATCTTGCAGACAATCTCAACCAGCGGCCACATCTCTCCCTAACGTCTACTGACCGGGGTCAGGCCAGTCCGCTATTGAGGACAAGATTTCGAGCAGTCGATCTCGGGGCCTCGGTAGCTACCCTAGATCTACTTCGATGCCGAGGGGGTTGACTGTTGTAAGTGCCCGCAAGATTCTGTGTGGGGCGTGCGCCAGCCTAAGTTAGCAACAACTAACGCTCGGCATCGAAGTATCTCAACGATGGTGGCTCGGACCAAACAGTGGCTTCCCACTGTCTACAAACAGCAGTTGCGGAGAGCACAGGCAAGAAACCGTGGGTAGAAGCCCACATAGACGTGGTTACGCGGGGCCCAGGAAAGCCGGGATCCGATCATCTGACCGCCTCCTCTCTATGTGGCGGCTCCAATACATGCGGCGAAACCCAACGCCGGGAGGTTTGTGAGGTATCTTGAATCCAAGTCTCGCGAGCGAAGTCATGTCGATTGAACGCTGGACGACAGGATTAGATGCAGCCGACCTGGGGAGGCACTTGGCTTGTTAGCAGGTTTGTGGAGGGGAGAACGGCTGCTGCCAAATTGAAAAAATGTGCGACGCTAGGGCTTTTGTCAGCTTCTATAAGTAAGTCTTATTCGGTATGTTTATGAGGCTGGAGGAGGAGTGTTTACTGTGCCTGAATTTTACCTGGAGTCTCTCGCATAAAAGACTATCATAAGCATTTATCTCAAGCATGCATTCCTCAGGAAAAGAGATATATGGCGAGTCTGCCCACGTCGCAGACTTTGACTCGGTGCAGGATGAGACGAGTCCCCGAGTGCCTCACGGCTTGATCGACGCTGCCCATCTTTACCGCGGTAAGCGGCGACTTTCCGTCTCTTCGTTGTGATGCCCTGAAACTGGCATGCTCTTAGAGGACAGTAATGGGAATGTGCTCGGAAGGATTCTCATCCCACATCCCACGGACAATCCTCTAGATCCTCTGGTAGGTTTCCTTCCTCAGTTCTGGGACTCGACTTTACTAACAATCATCCAGACTTGGGGTGTGGCAAGAAAGTACCTCGCTTTCTCAGCCTGCTCTTTCTTCGTCTTCCTGTCCAACTATGTTTCAGCAACTATCACACCCATCCTCTTTCCACTTGCGGTTGAATTCGAAGTTGATGCGAATCACGTCACCTACCTGGCAACGTTCAACATCCTTTTCCTCGGCATAGGTGTAAGCTTCTCCAGATCCTCTCGCTCTTTGCTAATTCTGTAACTAGAATCTTTTCTGGGTTCCACTCTCACTCAAGATTGGCAAGCGACCTGTCTTCATCGCGAGCATCGCCACGCTCTTTGCTGCCTGTCAGTCCACACCGCTCTCTAGCGATGAGACACTGACGATGAACAGGTATCTGGGCTGCAGAAGCAAAGTCATGGGGGTCGATGCTTGGAGCCAGGATCATTCAAGGGCTTGGGGCCAGTTCAGCAGAGGCACTGGGCCCAGCAATTGTACGTGGCACCATCCTTAGCCCTACAGATCTTTACTGACTGACGTGCTGCAGGTAGCTGATCTCTTCTTCCTGCACGAGAGAGGAGGCAAAATCGGTTTCTACGTGTAGGTTTCAAATCGTCTACCCTAGTGTGCGGTTTCAACTACTGATCGCTTCCCTCACACAGATTAATGATTACAAGCGGGGGGGCCTTCGGCGGTATATTCAGCGGGCTTATCACCAAATCAAGTCCAAACTGGCGATGGGTTTTCTGGATGGACACCATTTTGACCGGCACTTGCCTCCTTCTGGTGATATTTTTCCTACCTGAGACAAGTTTCCGACGTCCATTCGAATTTGAGAACGGTGAAGACGCGGAAACGAAACTGGCACCCGTGACCACCGTCGAGCATAAATCGAAATTAGGCTTGCACGACGCGTTGACCATCTTCCGGTGGTATGATGGGTGCGTACACTGAAAGCATCAACATCTAGTATAGACACTCACATGACCTCTGCAGAGACACTACGTGGCTTAGCTGCTTTGCTGGTCCTTACAAGATGCTTCGATATCCAGCTGTGATTTGGGGCGCTGCCATTACCGGCTTTACTCTAGGGTGGGCTATCATCATCCAAGTGGCATTCGGAGATTTCTTCCCGCTCCTTTACAACTTTAGCGGCTATGCGGTTGGCAACATCAACTATGCGGTGAGTTTTGGCCTCAACAGTCAATCACATGATGCTGAGAGTATCTTCAGAGTCTTGTGGGCGCCCTTATTGGATGTCCAGCTGGTGGCCTCGGAAGCGACATACTAGTCAAGTGGATCGCCAAGCGCAGGAAGGGGTATTTCCAGCCAGAGTATCGGCTCTGGGCGCTTGTCCCAATCTTCTTCGTCTGTCCAGCTGGATTGTTCCTTTGGGGTGCAGGTGTACAGAACCATCTCTCTGCGATTGTACCAATCGTGGGTTGGGCCATCGTTTACGCCGTACTCTGCGCCATACCAGCCATTGCTTTCACCTATGTCGTCGATTGCTATAAGCCCGAGGCCGGAGAATGTAGCACGGTTCTCGTCGCGTTCAAAAACTCCTTCGCTTTTGGCATCAGCTTTGCTGTTGTCCCGTGGGTTCTAGAGGATGGATTTGTCAAGGTGAGAACTTTGCTCCAGTTTAAAACCTCTCCCCCCCCCCCCCCCCCCGGGGGGGGGGGGGGGGG
>JAGFMK010000700.1:0-10054 GCA_021030975.1 Lichenothelia convexa | reverse complement strand
GTTGCTATTTGATTATTGATCGGTCAAAGTGTAACGCTCATGGGACGAAACCCCTAATAGTAGCCACCGGGCTCGGGTAAGATAGCAAGGGACAAGTAACGTATTCGATATAGGCAAGGATTGCATAAGGAGGAGCGTCTGCTATGACAGCAAGAGGCACTGGGCGCGTTACGGCACAAGTTGATTAGACTAAATACTTAATTGAATGAGTTGACCGATGGGGATCCTAAGGGCCCCTATCGTAGGTGACTATATACCTAAATAAGGACGCTGAGGTCGCTAGTATCTACACCGTCCTAGACGCTGAGGTCGCTGGCGTCCGCGCTGTCCGGACGCCTATAGGAGCTGTGTCCCCAAGCGTCCGCGTTGTGCAGCCCTGCCCTTCGCCCTATCACGTGTCCCTGAAACGGTCGCAGCGCCAAGCTGCGTCCTCTACACGTGATCCTTGTTCTAATTAGCTTTCGTTATCTCTTCCTGCGACAACCCTTAGTCTAGCCATAACAACTACCAACCTCCCCCTCTTTATAATCACCGCCGTACCTTCTAGATAGTTGCTCTACCCTTTAGCTTTATATAATAGTACACCTGTAGCGACCCGATACTTCTTCTAGGGAAGGATTTCTTGATCTGTGCCCAAGATAAATTCTTTTTCTCCTTTAAGTTGATCAGCCACTTATTCTCCTCTTATATAAATTTAGGCCTTATTCTCTAGCGTTATAGGGTTAACCTAGCTACTCCTATATGTCTAGCGGTATAAGGAGGGTTAGTTACCGTCCTAGGGTCTACTGACTTAGTCGCCGTCCGCCTCGACTTGGTAAAGCTACCTAGGGAAGGTATTTAACAATAATAGTCTTCTAAAGAGAAATAGAGTGTATAGAATTCTTTTGCACCGACCTTTCTACGTTTGATAAAGCCCTAGATTAGCCATTCCATGTATTCTAGATTAGAAGCTAATAGCACAGCGTTATTAGAGTTAGATAAGCTATCCTAAGATAAGATACTTCGAGCACAACAGTGGCTATATACTAGAGGCAGAAGCTGTCTATAGTAGCTTCTGGTGATAATATTACGACAATTAGACCGATTAATTAATGAAGTTAGTGAAGGTAAAACTTAAAACCTCTATAGTGTCTGTTTATCAAGACACTGCTGGGCTACACCGTTACAAATTTGTATAGAGAGTTATAACCGCTCCACAAGTCTAGGAGTCCGATTATTCTCTTTTTCACCTTTATTATCTTTATCTTCTTTCCCGTTCTCATTGAAATCGGTGTCTTTATAATTAGTGTCTTCTCCGTTAGAATAGGATGAGACCACATTGCTATCGCTATTACTATATCCTATATAGTTTACCAGGTCTTGATGCTCTAGCGGAAGGTTGTCAGTATACTTTGGTCCTTATATTAGTATCGCCGGCGGCGGGTAGATACTATCCCTTTCCTCCACCTTACCGCTACTATTATTACTAAAAGAACTAATCTCCTATAGCTGTATATTATTATATAGACTGCTTAGCGCTTGATAAAGAGATAGAGGTAAGGGGTAGGTTAACTATAGTAGGTCCTTACTGTGTATATATTTGCTATAGTTATTACCACCAGTATCGTCAACCTCTTTAGTATGAACACCGTTGTTGTTATCTATAATTTGGCCGATATTTTTGTTGTCCTTGTTGCTATTATAGTTGCTGGCGTTGTTGCTATTTTCATTGTTAAGAGGGCGATTTGATTTGTAATACGGTATTACGCAAGTATAATTTAATAGGTAAGAATAACTAGAGGATAACATGTTGTGTGAAGGACTAAATAGCTATTGTCTCTCCGTAGATCGCAAATCCTTAAGAGACTGCACCAGCGAAGTGTCCGATATCTGGTTGTTAAAACCTTGTTCATTATAAGTCTAAGGACTCTTCTATCTTTCCTATATGAAACTCTATAGATCTCCAACACTGGAGTCCTTATTATAGCTCCTCTTACGGACCGTGACATCCTTAACTATTATTATAGCTCTTAGGAGACTCTATCTATTAGAGATATACGCTGGACTATCCGTAATACAACCAAGTCCCCTTATATACTTATCTGTTTGCGCGTCGTACTGGTCAGCATCTAAAATATATTTATAGTCGGTTATGCCAGGGGTGGGTTCTTTCTATAAAGGTAAATGGTTTTCACGGTCTGTATAGGCTGGGCGGTAGTCAATAATTACCGGGTTGTCTACCATGTGTCAGATGCAAAATAGCTATAGCTTCTTAGGTATAAGCCACGCTCTCACCTTGACAGCCGCTATTAATTAAATAATAATCCTAGATTTTATTGATACGCTTGACACTTAGAGATCCAAAAATATGGTTATAACTGGACTGGTATCTCTCGTCTTTGTCCTAAATATAGAAACCGTGCTCGTTGTCGATTTCGCCGCCTAAATTGTGCTAAACGTTAGTTTGATATGTTTAGGGTGAGGCAGTGCTTCCTTGAACTGCATATATATATACCTGAATATAGTAAACCTATAGATTTGGCTCTCTTTATCGTAGGTATCAGAATTCTGTCATTTATAGATTTAGCATTTAACCCTAGCTTATACTCTAGAATCTCATCAATATTAGTCTATTTATTAATAGTGGCTGAAGTATCTTTCTAGGTACAACGTCGAGAAGGCTTTAGTATAGGAGGACTAGAGTAGAATATAAATTCAGGTTATTAGTTTGCTAAGTAAGGTAGACGGAAAGTGTTAAAAGAGGCTGCTATAGCTACTAATTTAGTATAGCTGAATAATGTAGGGAAAGCGGACACTTAGAAGATTTAAGTAGATGAAAGTGCTCTATATATTTGGAGTCTAATCTCGTTATCTTTCTATAGCTATTAATCGTCGTGCGAATATCTACCATCACCCACCTATTATTAGCAGAGGTTTCTTATAGAATCCTATAAATAGTATATAGCGCTAGACTAATAAAGAACAGGCTGTATAAGACTCCACTTAAAATAGCATAACGGAAGAGGAGGTACGATGGTGCTAAGGAAGTTTCGCGTTTGTAGTTGGGTTGGTATTCTCATGACCGAAATCCTATAGCTATTATATAAAGCCCCTTTTTCTATCTCCCTAACTAAGGGCTGTGTGAATATTCCCTACTAATTCGTTGTAGAGAGCGAGTATTTAAGGAGTAAGTTAGCTGAGTACTAGATTATACACCCCACTGTGCTGCGAGCTATACCTCGTTCTCCAGTCGAAGTTTAACTAAGATTCTCATCCAATCGCTTGCAAGATTCAAATTTATAATATATACCTCCTTAGCTAAAGAAAGACGTAGTATCAGCTGAATATCAAAGGGGATCGGCAATTGTAACATAATATTATAATCTTTAACTAGATAAGTACTGGGATTAAAACGCGCTAGAGGGTCGAGCGTTGCCCGATTACTATAATGCGGCTTCACTCCAGCTAGGTGACTGGTTCTAGTATGCTATTATATCCTACCGTCTACCTTATCCTAGAGGTTGGCTCTAGTTTCGCCTTATTTATGTAAGGCTAGAACTAGATTATATAACCGTCGAAATATCCTAGGTAAACCAACACATTATGTAGGGCGCTATATAGTAACACCGCACGGTATATTTTTGGCAATTACCTAGTATAGCCCTATAACTATCTATAACTATGCCGTTGAGTCTAGGTCGAAGATCCTAATTATTATTTATCGCTCTATACTGCTAACACTGCGCCAAAAATGTAAGGCAACTAGTACTTATACTAGGAAGAATTAGGATCAGTGATAGCTATTTTATATAGAAGTAATCACGTAATCTATCTAGCTAAAGTTGCATTAGGCATTAGCCAGCTTAACTTAATAGATAAGATAATAAGAGGAGCCGAGGCGCTATAAGGGCCCACCTTTAATATCTATACTATTACTAACGTGGCACATAGTCGTAGGTTTAATAGGTAGGCTGTTGGTTACCACGATTTTTTAGGGAATTGAAGGATAGTAAAGAAGATAGAGTAGGTAGTTTATAGAACTTAGACTAAATTATACTATATAGGAAGCTGTTAGTAGACTATAGTATTACTCTGACGTGTGAGCAGGGAAATATATATAGTGGGACTGCTAATAAAGAGACTATAGGTAGGAGTATATCGTTTATAGCTCGAGGTAGATATAGGTAGTACTGAGTCTATTATTAATATAAGACAGGGAATATAGGGAAAGAAGGGAATATAGGCAGTGTAGCACTTGTATAGACAGAAGTTGGGGGGATAGAAAACGCCTCACGACTAGCCTAAGGGATCTAATAAAGGAAACGGCGCGGTCGTTAGGTGTCCTGGGAGGAGAGAGAAGTTAGACGATCCAAGCATGGATAATATGGAAAGATGGCCTTTTTATAAGGTCGAGTATTAGTCTTAGTAGGGCTAGGGTTCTAGAAGTGGGACACTTTACCTGTAAAAGGAAGCAGCAACTTCCAGATGCGGTTTCACCTACTCTAATATTACTAGATATATAAAATATACACGTAGATAAAAGCTCTAAGGTATACCTTATATAGCCTTCTTTACCTTAAGGTAGTATTAAGTATACTATAAGAGAATCTTTTAATAGACTTTATAATAGATCTCCTACTAAGTAGTTTCTTTAAAGGTATATATAACTTAATTTTCATTATTATAGATAGATTCTTAAAGATAGTATACTATATCTTAGTCTAGAAGATAATAGACTCTAGAGAATTAGTAATATTTATAAGAGAAATCTTTCGCCTATATAGTATCCTAAAGTCTATTATATCTAATAGGGGGCCTATACTTATAGCTAAGTTTTAAAGCTCTTTCTATTATAACATTAGTATTAAATAGAAGCTAAGTACTACCTTCTATCTATAGACTAATAGTTAGATAGAATATTAGAATTAAATAATAGAATAATACCTCTAAGCCTACTGTAATTATAAGTAGGATAACTAGGCTAAGCTCCTCTCTACTACTAAATTTATATATAATAATTCTAAATAGATATTAATAGGTATCTCCCCTTTCTTTATAAATAATAAGTAATACCCTTAGAGGAGAGAAGAAGCTATTAAGCTATAAAAAGACTTCTTAGAGATAGTGGAGTGTCAGGAGAAACACCCAGACGTTTAGTCAATAGGGTTAGATTAAACAAAGCTATTAAAAGGTGACGAAAAGGAAGCTATTGAGGTGGATTTGGGATATAAACACATGCCGCTGGAACATTATTCTTCCGCTCCGACAGCCTTACCCTCTGTTCCTATCTGTCCGGCTCTGCTTCCGCCGATCCGTCGATAGATCTGTCGATATTCGTCACACTACCCCCCTCCTATTAAGCTTCGTCCGCGAAGCTTGTTTCGACGTCAGGCTTGCCTTCTTAGGGTATCGTTGGTGGAATTCGTTAAGGATGTCTTAGGCGTTTGCGAAGTTTACCGCTAGATACCATGTGGGATTGGGTGGGTGATCTACCCAACTGGCGCGGTATTAGAGCTTTCCGCGGCTGATACGGCTGTTGATGATGTCGTCAACCTCCTATTCAGACTTATTATCAACAATAATTGGTGGGGCGGGAACGGGGATCTGCCCGGGGATTAGGTCGTCTGCCGCCGGCCTTAGTAGGCTAGTATAGAATTGGTTGTCGATGTGCATGCTAGTTGGTAGATCGAGTTCGTAATCGCTGGTACCAATGAGGCGTCTGATGCGGAATGGTCCTTCTTGTTTATGATCTAGCTTCTTTGAAGGCCTCTGGGTCTTGACGTTCTTGGTCGATAACCATACTAGGTCTCCCACCTGGTAGGCTGGTGCTGGTATGCGGTGTTGGTTGGCGAAGTGTTCTTGGCGTTTCTAGGCCAGTAGTATCTGCTGTCTAACTTCTTCGGTAATAGACGACATCTTTTGCGCTAGTACTAGGCTTCTTTAAGTACTGAGTCGTTCCCGTGCCGTCTGGTTGGGATTCTGGGCGCTAAGATCAAAGCTCATTCGTGGGTGGTACCTATAATTAGTAAAGAAGGGTGTTGTCCTCGTGCTGGCCGATTTAGAGTTGTTGGCGGCAAACTCGGCCATTGGTAGCTAATCAGCCCAGTTATCTTGCTAGTAGGCGACGTAGGCGCGAAGGTATTGTTCCATGCCCGCATTGGCGTTCTCGGTCTGGCCGTCTATCTCTAGGTGATAGGCTGTTGACAGGCGAGCGTCTATTCTAAGTATACGGTAGAGCGTTTTCTAAACGAGAGAGATAAATTGTGGCCCTCGATCCGATACTATTGATTGGGGTAAGCCGTGGATCTTCCAGACGTTGTTGATCAGTATATATACCAGTGCTTCAGCGGATATACCGCCTTCTTAATCAGTCAAACAAGCGATATAGTGTCTCATCTTGGTTAAACGGTCTATAACAACGTATATAGCATTGTTACCCCAGCTTTCAGGTAGTCCCGTGACGAAATCTAGTGATAGATCTGCCCAAGCGCGCTTAGGTATCGGCAGTGGCTTGAGTGCTCCCTGGTACTAGGAGCGGGACGGCTTGATTCGCTGGTATATATGGCAGTTCCTAACGAATCGTTTGATACTGACATCCATTCGCGGCCAATAGAAAAGGCGGCTAGCTAATTCGAGTGTCTTGGCGACTCCTGGGTGCCCGGCAGCGGGTTGTTCGTGACAGTCCTAGATTATACATAGATAGAGGCTAGTGCTTTCTAGGATTAGGTATCTCTCTCTATACTGTATGACGTTGTTCTCAACACGGCACTCTGATAGGCTAATCTTCCTTAACTAGTAGATGCCGTCTTCTAGCTGTTTTCGGATTTCTTGGCATAACGGATCGTCTTTTTAGGCTTGGATAATCTGCTGGAGCAACGGAAGCGGGGGATCGACAGCATCCTAGGGATCGGGCGCGTCTGCAGCGTCTAACACGGCAAGCTGCAGTTCCTTTTAAATAAGTAGATCGAGATTGGCTGGTTTAAGTACTATTTGCCGCTGGAAGCGTTACCGTTCGTCATTATTGTGCTTAGGACGGTCTCCCGCTCGGCGGGTAAGTGCATTAGCCTTCCCGTTTTGACTACTAGGGCGGTATACAATGACGAAGTTGTATTAAGATAGAAATTCTGCCCAGCGTGCCTGGTGACGGGAAAGAGTCTTTATCGTTATAAAGTACTCGAGGCTTTTGTGGTCAGTGAGGACTTTAACAGGAACCCCTGTGGATTCGAGTTTGGGGCGCCATTCTTCGAACGCTCGGATTATAGCTAGAAGTTCTTTGTCATAGATTTTGTAATTGCACTCGGCCGGGAGCATCCGCTTTAAGAAGAAGGCTACAGGGTGTAGGACGCTATTATCGTCGTATTAGGAGAGTATACCACCAGTGATATAATCTGAGGCATCTGGTTCCAGCACGCTTCGCTTGTTGGGATCAAAATGGGCTAGTACTGGTGCCTCGGTAACACGTTTCTTTAACTCATTAAAAGCGGCTTAGTAAGCGGCGTCCCATTCAAACAGTTTGTCTTTCTAGGTGAGGTTGTTCAACGGTTTTACAACACGGGAGAAGTTCTTAATAAATCGTCAGTAGAAGCTATAGAATCTAACAAATCCCCGGACGTGTTTAAGGTTCTGGGGTACTACCCAATTAACAATTGTTGTAATCTTTGCAGGGTCTATACGGATGCCTTTTATAGTGACGATCAATCCTAGGTACCTGGTTTTGGTAACCCTAAATTTATATTTATCAAGATCGACTTGTAGGCCATTTTCCTATAGGTGCTATAACACCTTCTTGACGTGCTCGTTATGTTCCTCGGGCCGTTCCAAGTAGATGAGTATATCGTCTATATATGCCGTAGCGAAGTCGTTAAGGTAGTCGAAAAGGATGTCGTTCATAAAGTGCTGATTATAACGCTCATGGGACGAAACCCCTAATAGTAGCCACCGGGCTCGGGCGAGATAGCAAGGGACAAGTAACGTATTCGATATGGGCAAGGATTGCACAAGGAGGAGCGTCTGCTATAACAGCAAGAGGCACTGGGCGCGTTACGGCACAAGTTGATCAGACTAAATACTTAATTAAATAAGTTGACCGATGGGGATCCTAAGGGCCCCTATTGTAGGTGACTATATACCTAAACAAGGACGCTGAGGTCGCTGGCGTCTACACCGTCCTAGACGCTGAGGTCGCTGGCGTCCGCGCTGTCTAGACGCCTATAGGAGCTGCGTCCCCAAGCGTCCGCGTTGTGTAGCCCTGCCCTTCGCCCTGTCACGTGTCCCTGAAACGGTCGCAGCGCCAAGCTGCGTCCTCTGCACGTGATCCTTGTTCTGATTGGCTTTTGTTATCTCTTCCTGCGACAACCCTTAGTCTAGCTATAACACTGATATATGGCCGGGCCGTTGGTTAGACCGAACGGCATCACCAAGTATTTATACGATCTAAATCGAGTTTAGAACGTCGTCAGGTCTTTATCTTCTAGTATAGCTATACAAATTCGGTGGAAGGCCTGTCTTATATCTAGCTTGGTAAAGATCTTCGCTTTGGACAATTAGGCTAGTGTTTCATTGATTAATAGGAGGGGGTATCTGTCTTTCTTCGTGATGGCATTCAGCTTCTAGTAATCAATATAGAAGCGCAGCTGGCTGTTAGCCTTCTTAATAAACAGTATAGGAGACGCCATAGGCGCCGAGCTGGCGGTAATAAAGCCCTTATTCAAATTGTTTTCTAAATACTTCTTGACTTCAACGAGTTCTTGCTGTGATATACTATACAATGGGCAGAAGCCTTAATCTTTCTGTTCCCCTTCTAGAACAATGTGATGATCTATCTTTCTATGCGGGGGTAGGGTATCAGAAGCCTCCTTGGAAAATACGTCTCTAAATTCTGAAAGCTCTCTTGGTAACGACTGCTTTTCTTGTTCCAATTGTTCATTAATCTCCCGCATACTAATTGAGAAGATTTGGCTTCTAGCTATACCGCTAGCTGTCTTGAATCCCCATGCGCCGATTATCGCAATGTTGATAGGTTTAATAGCTAATTTGTTTACGGTTAGCTGTTCTATAGTCGTCGAGTTAAGCTTAATCAGCGGCGTGTGCCGTAACAGGCGAATCGGTAGGCTCTAATTGGTGGAGCAGGAAGCAGGCTTAGGACTGTTTCCTGAATTGGCCGACGCTAATTGGCCTATTTACCTGCCCGTAAGTTTATGAGCAGCCTCTGGTCGATACGACGTCTCTTTAGAGTGTATAGGAGGGTCGGTCTATTAGGCCGTGTGCAGATCTATGGGGATTAGGGATATGAAGGTCGTCAAGTCGTCTATATAGTTATAGTATCCCGGTCTAAATCGTATTGTTTCGCTGATAGGATCAACAAGCACGCCGTGTGCTTTCATCCACACAAGGCCGAGGATTAGAGGGTGGCTTCCTAGCTTTGTAATCAATATTAGGGTGGTATTCGTCGTATAGTTCTGAATCGTTATCTGGGGGTAGATTGCGTGTGTAACGTCGGGTATAGGGAGTCCATCAAATCCAGTGATCTTCCGGGGTGTGGGAATAGGGAGGACGGATAGGGTATAGATTATTTAAAGTATGCGCGCACATGTAGGATCAATGAAAGCGTATCCAGTATATCCGGTATTAATAAGTGCTTAAACAGTGATGTATTTCTTCTAACTACCTAGTCTAACAGCCACCGTAAACGATGGTGCCGAACATAGGTTTCCCGGTATCTTAGATACTAATATAATTTCCACATGTGTATAACCTCTTAATATAGCAGTGGGAGAGGCTAATCTTTTCCCTATTCAGGGGTGTCTTCTTCTACAGCACGGATCTAATTACTAGCCTTCTTCTTCTATAGGTAGTCCTAAGACATGTGACCCTGCTGTTTACACTCAAAGCATCTTCCTTCTTACATCATCTTCTCACGTTCTAGATCCTGGTTGGGGGCTCGATAGAGACGGGGCGTACCGAAACGGGAGGGAAGCACAGGAGAGGGCGGGATCGGCGTAGGAGTACGAATAAGAATGTGGGGAGGCGCCGATAAGGTAGGTCGTGCGGCTGCAGCGGCTGGGACGGGAAGACG